>MU869993.1:0-13200 GCA_036418205.1 Ostertagia ostertagi | reverse complement strand
CAACGCTGCATGGATGAAATGGAGGGAGTCCACTGGAATCCTCTGCGATCGAAGGTGCTCCAGAACGCTCAAAGGTGTACCGAACAGTAGTCAGGCCTGCGAGTGCTGGCCCCTGAACAAGAACCACGAAAGGCAGCTTCACTCCGCTGAGATGAGGTGGGCCTGCGGCTGGACAGGGTCAGAAACGAGGATGTCAGAGCGGTCATGCAGACTGCCCCTGTCCAGCTGAAGGTGCGAGAAGCAGCGTCTGCGATGGTATGGGCACGTGCTAAGGAGGCCACAGGATCATCCGATAAGAAGCGATGGACTTCGAAGTGCAAGGCAAGCGACCGCGAGGAGCCCCAAAGAAGAGGTGGAGAGACGTGATCAAGAAGGACCTAAGTGAAGTCATGGCCACAGCAGAGGATGCCCTGGACAGAGTAAAGTGGCGACGACTGACAAAGACAGCGGACCCTGCGACTGCGCGGGACTAACGCTAGGGAGAAGAAGAAGAAGGCTCGACGTCGTTCTACACAGGGGGGGGAGGTGAAGAGTGTGAAGAGCGCAGCACCACTCTGAGAAGCCAATCAATCAAGGAATGCAGAGTACTTCGCGAAGCCTTCGAACGAGAAGCTTCCCACAAGGACAACCTGTCAGAGAGTGACGCCTGGTTTCATCGCACTTTGAACCGAGGATGAGGTTTGACAGGAGCACGGAAGATGAGAGTTGGGAAGGTGGTAGGACCAGACTGTGACAACTGAAGCATAGGGAGCCCTTGGAGAGCACGGGATAGGATGGCTCACACGATTTCCCAACAACGTAACTGCGGAAGGAAAGATGCCCAGAAGAACAAGTACTATCGTCCCCATCTTCAAACAGAAGGCGACGCGATGGACTGCTCCAACCACCGTGGCATCAAGTTCATTGCCATAACATGAAAGAACTTGGTTTTCGTTGATTAGTTTCCGCCGATTACAGTTCTGATTAAGAACGCACATCTCGGTTAAATCGTAGCATTTTCGATCGAAATAAAAATTGATAAACTCCCTACACTTTTGCCAATAAGAAGGATTTTCAATAAATCCGAAGGTTGAAAAGGCTAAGGTTCTGAAGGAATAGAATCGGTGATGGTCATTTTAGCATCATGTTTGATCACCATCATCTCTAAGAGACAATCCAGATGATCGGAGCTGCAAAGGTTGGCCAGCAATAGATTTGCTGTGTAACCGTCCGCAACATAATTTCGTAGCTCAGCTAGCTGAACTTGTCCACGTTGGAGGTGTGAAAGGGGCTGCACTGCAGTGGGGAGAAGGCCGCGGCATCTACTTGTCGACTTCCTTGAACTTTTGTCCTTCCTAATTATGGCTGCGCACGCATTCGCACGCATCACATCTGCAGTGGTGTTAAACAGGGCCACCCATATTTTTGGAATGCTTCCTCGCGAACTACGCCCACCTCGTTGCGCGTTAACCTAATTTTCATTATCAGACTCTTTCACTTTTTCCGGGTCTTCAGGGCGTCTTTGATCCGAGTTACAGTGTTTTGTGGATTACTCCACCTATTCCAGTGCATGCCCGCCCACCAACGGTATATGGACTACTTTTCTTCGCCGACCTCTATCCCCTTTTTCCTGTCTCTACTTCTTCTTCTTCAGCTGAGATTTGTTTTGTGCTTCTCGCGACCTGGTCCACCCATCCCACACTTGAATCGGTCTCTCCAGACGGATCTCCGGGAGCTAAGGAATTTCGTGACAATTTTTGGACAAATTTCGGACAGACACACAAAGACATAGCACATCATAAATATTTATATTTGTAGTAGGCATATTTTGGGACTCCATTTCCGTCACGCCTAATTATGTAGCGCCTAATTATGTGGCCCGTTCAACGGTCCTATTCAGATTTGTCTTGATCAAATCCATCGGTTAGTCTTTGTCAATTTCCGAGACCCTGTCACCAACATAATCTCCTTCGAAACTTTCACCATCATGAGAAAGACTTTAATCACGACTGCACAGCGTCTTTAGAATCAGGGACCAAGTGCTCATTTGATATTGCGATTTGCTTTCGCACTTTTCCGGCCTGCTTTGAAAGAAAACGAAAATTTCGTCAATTTCGTGCGAAAAAACCTGTCGAGTGTTTTGTATTCAAGCTTTAGAAAAAGGGGAAAAGTGATTCATTGTAGAGAGTAGCGTACTTAGGTAGAGCGATACACACACTTTCGAGAAAGTATAGGAAATGTTGGCAATTTCTTGAAAGCAGTTCAGAAATAAATTTTTCAAAAAGGAATCCGCTTTGCTCTGTCATATTCAGCTACCGACCGTAACGACTGTTGACGAAACATGGAAGCGTGCCTACAGAAGAGATAGTCCGTGTTGCTCGCTCCGAGCTTGGCATTACGAAGCCTGGACGGCGGAAAATCGACAAGCAGACATGGCTGTGGACCGACACTGTCAGAGAAAAAGTACGGGAGAAGAAAAGGCTCTACCAAGTGTTTCTCGGTGACAAGTCAAGCGATAACTGGAACAACTATCAGAGCGCGAAGAAGGCAGCAAAGAAAGCTGTGGCTGTTGCTAGAGCAGTTCATCTCGATGGCGTTAGCGAGAAGCTCGAGACGCGCGATGGCGAACGCTCATTTTACAGGGTGTTCCATAAATACTGCAACACTTTTCTTATCTTGTAACTTCTCTCAAAGTGGACGTATCTTCAAGTGGTCACACACTATTCTTAGTCCGTCCTTAAGATGTTGAAAGGAATGACATTTATTCGATAAGTCTCCCTGACGCTGTGAGTATGGCTTCCAGTTGCTCCAAACACAACTCTGGTGTTTCCCGCAGGGCATACTGGAGTTCCTTCTTCGAAACTTTCTAGAGAAAAGGCTTCAGCTCCTCTGTTTGGATGCATTATTTAGTGCAGGCCCTGTCCCCTAATATAGCCCAAATAGGATGGTCCAGCAGGTTGAAATCGAGAGATATGAGAGCCATTTGAGGATGTGAAATCGGGAACAGCATCATGAGATCAGTCCTAAACAAATTTTGCCCCTTATGCAGAAGCTGGTTACTTTGAAAAGAATGTCATTCCTCCTTGGAGAAGCTAGATACCTTAGTAACGAATGGTGCACTGGAGCATTCGTTAGCTAGGTCTGTATCGAGTTTCATTCGCTTTTCAACAGACAGTTGTGGTGAGAGACCGGTGATTGAGACCCTTGCCCAAATCGTGATAAAGATTGGCTGCTGCTTGTGGCGAATATTCCTTTCACTCTCACTGGCTTCCACAGACCTCATGCGGGCATCCTCGAAGTTTGAAGATTGTAGCTCCGCTCCATGTGAGGAATTTTGTCGTCGATGAAAACGGTGCCCGCGTAATCGCCATTTTCGGCCCTCGACACCAGCTCTTTGAACTTTTTGTCTCTGCTGTGCTCCTCCCGTTGGATTGAGCAGTGGTGCTTATGCAACTTATAATGGACTGTGAGCAGTTGTTATCTGACCACTCTCTACATGACTGTGTTTAGAAACTCCAGCGTTCTGGTCACCTTTCTCGAGCCAACCCGGGTATTGCAGTCGTTTCGCTTCTTCATGCTTTTCCTGAGATCCAAGATGTCAGAACTTGTGGGGCGGCCACAACAAAGACTACTTTCCATTGGTCTTCTCTTCAGTACACGGTAGGCCAAGGAGCGGTTGAAAATCCAAAGAAGCGCGATGTTCATCACCGGATGTCCGACCTAGCTGTATGAGGGATTAGGACCTCTTTTGAGGTTTAGGTGCACCATGAGATGTACAACGAATGGTAAGCCGTGCACTTCGGCAAGGTTATTCACAAGAGGTCATAGGAAGTGAAGGTATGCCAACCTTGGGAAAAAGACTACAGACACCCACACAATAGAAGCTCAAAATGTGTTGCAGTATTTATGGAACACCCTGTATAATCTAGCCAAGGCTCTCCATCGCCAGACCGAAGATATCGAGAAGTTCTTCGGCATCAATGACGAGAACGGGCGCTCGTAATGGACCGCAAGAGGGCTGTGAAGCGATGGCACGACTACTTCGAGAAAATCTCGACAGTAGAATTTCACATCCGCCAATCCCTTCTGCTCCTCCGGTCCACGGTCCCTGTCTCGAAGATAACTGTGAGCGAAACAGAGGCGGCTTTGAAGAAGATGAAGACAGGTAAAGCAACGGGTCCCGACGACTTGGCGGCCGATCTGTGGAAGTCACAGTGCTGGAATCCTGCAGAGTGGTTGACGAAGTTCTTCAACCAGTCGTTGCAGAAAAGAAAGTGCCTGAGAGTTGGCAACAGAGCACGACGATTCCGATCTGGAAGAAAAGGGCAGTCCTGCAGACTGCACGAGCTACCGTCCAATTCGCCTGCTCTCGCACAGCATGAAGGTCTTTGAGCGAATTGTAGATCGCCGTATTCCGTGACATCGTCCAGCTTACCGTGAACCAATGTGGCTTCGTGGCTGGCTGCAGCACCATCGATGCCATACACGCCGCTCGCCTTCTGCTAGAAAAGCATCGTGAAAAACAAAAGCCGTTGCCTTTCTAGACTTGGAGAAGGCTTTCGATCGCGTTCCACGTGACGTTATATGGTATGCCTTACGACAGCATGGCGTCCCGAAGAGCTTATTGAGTGGGTGCGCATCCTGTACTCGAGTCCAAAGAGCCGAGTGCAAACGTCAGCAGGCGTTTCGACGGAATTCCCATCTCTGTTGGGGTACATCAAGGGCTCTGCGCTTTCCCCACTTCTTTTTGTTGTCGTCATGGATGCCATCTCACGAGATCTTCAGAAACCGGCTCCATGGACGCTTCTCTATGCTGATGACGTGATGCTCGCCTGCGAAGACAAAACGTACTCGAACAACAAGCGCAAGCTTGGTGCGATCGCCTAGCGATGTTCGGACTCAGGTTGAACGTTAGAAAAGACTGAGTACCTGACAACCGACACGAGCGAGTGCGGTTCTATCAAAATAAATGGAATAGAGCTGACACGTACAACGACATTCAAGTACCTTGGATCAGCAATTGCGTCTGATGGCAGTATGAGTACTGAGGTGAACTCGCGTGTGAGTGCGGCTTGGTCCAAGTGGCGTTCTATGACGGGAGTTCTCTGTGACAAGAAAATCCCAGAACGCCTAAAATCGAAGATCTATAGGACAGTCATAAGACCAGTGGCATTGTACGGCGCTGAGTGCTGGCCAGCGACCAGGGACACTGAAAGTGTAATGGAGACGAAGATGCTGCGCTGGACGGCTGGTGTCGCGATTAGATCGCGTTCGGAACGATGTCATACGGGAACGCTTTGGTGTAGCTCCCATTGCTGATAAAATGCGCGAAGCCCGGCTTCGATGGTATGGCCACGTTCTTCGCGGAATGATGACAGTGTTCGCAAGATCGGCCTCAACATAGACGTGCCCGGAAAGCGGCCTAAGGGCGCCCGAAACAGCGCTGGCTCGATACGTTGCACGCAGACTTGAAGTTGGTTAACATCCACCCCGACCAAGCATTTAATCGGGAAAAGTGGCGTCAGCACATCAGAAAAGCGGACCCCGCCACAAGCGGGACAAACGCTAAAGAATAAGAAGAAGAAGAAATAAGCTTTTGAAATTCAGTTGATACAAACCGCGGAAACACAAAAGAATAACGCAGTACAATGAGCGGATAGCCGATACGAAACTGAAGGAGCTGATCCCTATCTCCCGAGCGCGCTTGTGGATCCTGTTTGAAAGGCTCACAAGGGTTGCCACTTGATTGATAGTTAAGTGACTAAAAGATATTGAGTAAAAGAGCCGCTCTGCTACCTAGCCTTCCTCGACCTGGAGAAGGCGTTCGACCGGCTACCGCGAGCAGTACTATGGAGAGCGCTTAGGGAACGGAACGTGCCAGAACACCTGGTCTCGCTGGTGAAGGACATGTACGATGGGGCAAGGCAGCCATACGCACCCCACACGGCCTAACAAAGGAGGTAAACATCACGGTTGGGGTGCACCAAGGGTCAGCTCTGAGCCCGTTCCTCTTCCTCCTAACACTAGATGTCATGGTGAAGGGGCTCATAGAAGGACCACTAAAGACCATCCTCTACGCTGACGACATCGCCCTGATAGCGGAGCAGAGAAGAACTACAGGGCAAGGTGCAGAAAGTGGCAGCAAGCGCTGGCAGAAGGTGGGCTTCGCCTTGGCGTCGAAGAAGGCTAAGTTTCTGATCTCTGAATAGGGATTAAGAGTGAATTGTGGACCGCCATGAAGATAATATCGAGGATTTCCGATACATTGGGAATGATCTAGGCCGCTAATGGTAGTGTGGACCAAGAAGTATAGGCATGGATCAACGAGGCATGAATGAAGTGGATGGTCAAAACTGTCTCTGTCCAACTGAAGATGCGGCATGGTATGGGCATGTGCCGAGGAGGTAGTAGTATCACCCGAAACCAAGGCACCTCCATCAATGCTGTAGATAGGTCAAACCATAAAGGTGGGCCACTCTTGTAACTCTAGATCGCGCTGTATAACGCCACGGCCTTACATTAGGGCTACAGTATTGCTACTAATTCTTTTCAGTCGACGATTTGCGACGCCTTGAGTCCGTTGCACAGTCGTTTCGCCATACTCGTTAAGAAATTTATTACGCCATTTGAAAATTATACCACTGTATAGCTCTGCTCATGAGTAATCTAATGGCTCAAACAAATCCTAATTTCCTCCAAATTTTTTACTCTCTTTCAAAAAATTCATCACATATTTCAAGGCCCACTATTGAAGAGCGTCGTTCGCTGTAATTATAGCCGGAACGGAACAGATATTGACAGCATAACATATCACTCCTAGGTGAAACTGAAGTAAAGAATATATTGTTTTTAGAGTGCTTATCATTTTGATACGGAATTCACTCCAAGCGGGGCAGCTTCGTTTAATGCCATTTTTGCATGGAAAAGCTTTTGAGCTCAAATATTAGCTTGGCCCATGATTCCTGCTTGATTTTATTAGTTCTATTATTTCTTTGTTTCATTCATCCAGCATAATACACACCATCAATATCTACAACCTATTGCCAACGCACTAGAAGCTGTTCGATGCCTCTCTTGTAGGACTCTACTGAATTCTGATCGAAGAAAGATCATGTCGATTTTGACATCATGATGGTTAGGATGCTTTCTTCTCTAGGAGGTGGTCTGGAGAGGGGAGCAGGTGGGCATCCTTTGGCACGAGGTCAGGGCTGTAAGGTGGATATGGAAGAACTCCTTGTTCGAAAAGCCAAAGCCTCCCTAGATCCTTTAGCAATAGGTGATTCGATGATTTCGTAAGACAAACATTGTCTCGCTTTTCTTTCGTATTAAATTGTTGCGATCGGGTTGTGGACGGTTGACTTCCTAATCCGAGAAGGCCAGACTTGTGCGAGACTGAACATCCAGTCTAAACTCCCGAATTTTTTTGAGCAAGACTATCACCGCTTGTTCTTTGTTAGCACATTGCATCCTCTACTCGTCACCGGCAAATATGATGGACGATCGATCAAAAGAACCCAGTAACTCGAACATGACCAAGTCAGATCGTCTTGGGGCTATTTAGACAAGGCATGTGAGACCCAGTCTTCCGAATCTTTGCAAGTCTTTGAAGTTGTCTCAGTACTTTTACCTTGTTGCATGAAAAAGATGATCCATAGCTCTGAAAAATGATCTATAGTCTATACAGATCCCTTTTCAAAAGCGTCAGGTAGAGAATCATGATCACCACTAAAGGGGTTGTTGGTACGTGCATCATCTTCATAAAAAAGCCTACGCTGCACAGAGTGAAGCTCCGGAGCATTGGGGGAGCATGCCCTGGTCCATCTTCTGCTTAATCCTTGATTAAGCCTGACATGGCGGAACATTCCAAACAGTACTCGTAAAAATTATGGGACACAAGAGCTTTTTGCGAAATCGTGTAATATCCATAACAAGTAGCGAGACAACGAGCTGGACGGTTGGCTGAAATTGCAAAGGTGGATGCTACGTCAACAAACATGTTGCGGAATTTTCCGGAGTTCACAAAAATTTCTAGCATTAAATGTAATTTGTTGCAGGAATGATGGAACAATCTAATGAAACGGAGCTCACACTACTGAAGATATCGTTAATACCTAGTACCGGCTGTCCATTTTGAGACCTTGAATCTACGCGGAGTGCGTATTCCTTTTCATGAAAAGAAAACTCAGAAAAAAAAACAGAAACAAAAAATGTATCAAAATCAGAGTTTCCGTGAAAAAAAGCAGTACATACATACGAGTGTCAACAGAACAAATCTCCATGATTTTCCGGGTTCCGTCGCGGCCATCTCTCCTATACTACCATTTGACCGAATGAGAATTTCGCCGAGCCGCTGACATCTTTGACTCTCCCAATTATCAGAAGGCTTTCACCGTTCCATTCTCAAGGACAGAGGGGTAGAACTCTATTATTTTTTCTGTGAACTCTGAGTTGTCGATAAACAGAGCCATTCCGGAACTCAGTGTTCTTCATAGCGGGTGCAACGTTTCTGTTGAGAGAATATAACGTGCTTCAAATTTCAATACATGTACTATGAAATGAAGGTGCTGTAAGAACGTCTCCTATTCTTGAACCTCACAGGCACCCCTAATCTCAATTGAGCTTTCATTTACCCTCAGTTCAAAATCGCGTAACACCATGAAGAGTAGTAGTTGAATAAGTGACCACGTCAAGCTGGTAGTCGCACAATAGAACACGGCTGTATGATTGATCGATATTCAAGGTGTCAGGGTATGGCTTCGTTTACTACCAAATCTGTCCTTTCTAAAAACGCATTGAAGATAAAATTTGAATGATTTATTCGAATATAAGAATTAGTACACAACTGAATAAATACAAACTAAATATGCTGCATGTAAACACTTCTAATCGTTAGTGATGGGGCTTTCCGTCTTCCTGAGGGACTCCATTACATGATTTAGCCTGTCAATCCCTTATGGCCATTCGACGTACCACACGGCTATTGAGGGTTTCTTTTTTTCCTCCAAACATCACCGCGCATCACCTGTTGTATAAAAAGATGCCGTTCTTTTGATCGAATTTGATTGTATACAATGAGCTCCCTTTCCTCCGGATCGTCTTACGAACCATTTTCTTCAAAGTCAGAACAAATTGGTTCTTGTTTTAGCCCTTCAATTCCCTCAGCATCGCAACAGTAAACAGACCTTAGATCTGCTTTGAGGGGTTTCTTCTTAGAAGCTCCCTCCCAATTCGGAGTACTCCTACTATCCTTAAACCGAGATGTCACTCCTTAAAGGAAAAATTAAGATATCCAGAAAGTTTCCAATGAATTTTGAACAACGAGAAACTCCTCTTACATTCGAGTAGCATGTTTAAATTGGGAGCATATCTTCCTCCATTCGTAGCTGTCTTGTTGTTAATTCCCTCTCCACGTGGCTTGGTTCGGTAGCGGCAGGATTGGAATTTGCTGTAACTCTTCACTGTGATTCTGCACGCTAGATCTGTCGAATATGTACATTCTCGATTGACGAGCTATCAACACAACTCACTTTCATTTCACATGTATCGAGTCAAGGTTAATAAAAGAGATTGAAACGTCACCTTTTCCTTGTAATTGCGCCCCTCCCAGCGCACCCCGGTTGTGATGCCCGCCTTTGCACCATGAGGTACAGAAGAACTGGGCACAACGTCGCTGGTGCGTGTTAGGAGGAGGAAAACATAGAATGCTAGAACCTTCACGAGCATCGTTACTGGCTTTGTACCAATCACATTTCCTTCTACAGTAGAAGGGTCAATGAGAGGTCAACGGGAAACGAATCCTATTAATTTGTTTTGCATATCCTAGGAGCCAAAGACGACGATAAGACTGAGTTCGATCAGAGTAGAAGAAGTGAGGATACTGGAAAATGCAACAATGATTTAAAAAAGCGAAAAAATAAGTCAAATCGCGTCAAAATAGATCCCCTTTGTCTGTTGACCTCCTATAATGGACAGGTCAGTAGTGACTAATCGCAAGAGGTCGTTTGCACGTGTCAGCCACATAGCCACTGTTGCGAAGCCGGTGCCGCAGATCTGGGGCAAAACATAGAGTTCAAAATGGACTGCGCCCGGAGCCGTGACTTTGGACAAGCACGAAGGGAAACGCGCTCCTAGCTCTGCTTGTCATGAGGCTCTGCGATCCTAATCCTTCGTGTGCCTCCAATCTTCGCCTCCTTGCTGGTGGACTGCGGAAACAAGACGGCACGTCAACTGCGCTACGAACTATTCTCTTTTTACTCCTACCTGATTCGCCGTTGCAGGAGTAACCTCTTTCCTGCCATATTGATTAACCGTGTGTTAATATATTGTTGTCGATGTAGTAATCCATAACAATGAATCAGTGCGAGAAAATAGGATATGTGAAGCAAGTGAATCAATGATCGCGTTTTGAGTAAATGCGCTTAACATTTCACCACACAACAAGAGGCAAAATATAAAAAGAGGCTCTATGCCAAACTTCAACAATGAAGAGCAAACTTGAGCAATTAATCTACCTAGTGGCCGACGACACAATAAGCCTCCTCCTTCATGTGCGAGTATTAGCCGTGTAGCGTTTGACGTCTGGTCACAGTCCACAGCGGGACGAGGGCTCCGGGCAGCTGCGCTCCGATACCAGCTTAGGAATAGCGGGAATTCCTCCGTCAACTGCGCGGTATAGCCTCTGGTCTTCGACATGTTTAGGACGCGAATGCAGAATCGACGGGCGGAGAAACGGCTTCGGCCGCAGAGTCATAATGGAAACGACCGAACGCGGGGACGACGGAAAAGACGACTGCGTGTACAATTCAGTCCAAAGGTTGACGTGAGCCGATCCATTGCTGAGTATTCGACGTATGCGCGACAGGACCCAGGGCGGAGCTATAACGGCCCAACCTTTGAACCATTTCCTGACGATTGCATGTGTAGCTTGATACGTTGGCCGTAACGATAGGCGCTGCGCACATGAAGTCGTACTATAATTACGACAGCCACCAACGTACTTTGCTTGGTATCATCCACAGAAACACAGAAGATACGGCTACTCAAAGTGAAATAACTTTTCAAAATGAAAAATGAGTGATGCTGTTACTGACAATACAGGTTGAGGTGGAGCTCAGGAAGAATTGGCGGCCCCAGTGCGCTGCAACTAGCGCAGCTTGGGTCGCGAAAAGAGCACATCTTGTTTCCGAACTTATTTGACCACTGGATACTGCTTGCATTGTCCAATATGGTATTTACTTCCACACACACACACACACTTTATCGTAATCCCGCGTTTTAAGTCCTGTACGAAGTGTATCCTCAAGTCCGCTCGTACTTCATTGTTCGCTTGTCCTCTTCCTCCAGTCCTCTTTGCCATTGCTCTCGTTATGTATGACGTAGCCCCAGTTATAGATGAGTGAGGAACCACAGCTACATATATTAGCACCATTGCCCATCTAGTTCAGAAAAGGAACCCACTTTTCTCGTTCAGGAGCTTGTCGGGTCCACATATTCACTTGATGGACGTGGCTCAAGATTGTGGTAGTGCAGGAGGCTGGCGCACGGCAACTGGAGATGAAGAGGAATGGTACGAGCCTGAGCCTGCCATGTTCCGTTTTGCCTGTATTGCTCTACTAAAAAGTGTCTCATTCTCACAAGGAGGAACCATCGCGAGTGAACTTGCGAAGTTTGTACCTACAGAGGACGTGCCAGCTTCGTCGTATAAAGCCCACGGTTAAGGCGCTAATCGTTGATGGCTTGCAACCATTGCAACTCTCCCCGGCCACCGCGATTGATATACAGATTAACCCACTCTCCTAGCATATTTTGTTTTCTCTGGTCGTTCTTCCTCTCGATCACATTCCAAGCCGAGGCTTGCCTTTAAACGAGGGGACTAGTAATTGAAAATGAGGAAGCGAGCCTAGCATCTTGCAAAGATTCATATCTGGGTGGTGCTCCTGTTCTAGAGACACTCAATTCGCTATCTAAGTAGATCGTGCCATATGAATTGCATAGAAGAATTCTGAACAAATGCTACCTCCCATACAAATCCAAAATTTACTATATGGATTGTTTTGTGTCTGCACTAAAAAATGTTTCCTCATTATCTTCTCCAAAACCTTCTCATCTCTGAAACAATGCAGTTCATTGTTTCGTTGTTTGGTTTAAGATAATGCATCTCCCCAGAAAAGCCGCTATACAACGAATAAACTGCAAAGTAGGGGGACTAGTACGATGGATTGGTGTGCGGAGTCCCCAGATTTGAATCTCTGAATTAGCTTGGGAACAACAACGAAGAAAAGCATCAGGTACCCAGTAGCGATAAACGATGCTACTTCATATAAGCTGCAATGGCGTAGAAATGAAGCTCCTGGCTATCACAAGGAAGCCTACAAGGAATGGTCAATTGGTCAGTCCGGCCATTTGTAATGAGGTGTAGTCCGATGCACGCGTCTTGCGACGCTGAGCTCAAATCCGTTTTCGTTTTTGCCGAACGATTCTCTGAACGAAGTTACGAGGGATTCTTCTCACTGTGGCTATCTCACTGTGGCGCCCTCTACATCCCCCTATCCCACTCGGCTCGCATAAGAAGAGCCGGAGAGCACCCATGGCAGTGAGCCTGGTGGAATAAATAGCAGGTCTGCTTCATATGGGTGAGGTCACTATGTTCGAATCCTTGGCCAGGTGAAAAATTTTGCATTTTTTCAGGGCTCCTCATACGAGTCCAGAAAGCGTTCGTAATTGGTATTTTGTTGATTATGCGTCCCCACTTGACATCTGGAGGACACAGACTCTGGAATTTCCTTCTCGTGCTTCTTTTTGAAAGTTTTTTTATGATGAACTTTGACACACGGAAGACTCATAAATATACAAAATTTCAATAACTTACGAGCACATGTAATAGTCTCCCACAAAGTGATCTAAACAAAACAGCTTCTGCCGTGGCTGCTGTCCGGCTCTTCTTCCGCGAGACGAGTGGGTAACTTCATCCAGAGAATCGTTCCGCAAAAATCGTAAATGGGTAGGGCTCATCGTCGCAAGACGCGTGCATCGGACTACACCTCATTACAAATGGCCGGACTGACCAATTGACCATTCCTTGTTAGTTGTGGCTTTTATATGCTTTGCTGTTCCTAAACGTCTATCAGATCTTACCAGTCTTAACTATTTCTTAGCTGCTCGAGAGATCTATCGAATATTCGAGTTTTGAATTTTCTCTCCCGTTAGCAGCGGATCACATCC
>MU869992.1:0-26468 GCA_036418205.1 Ostertagia ostertagi | reverse complement strand
AGCAGCTGTACTTGTAGACGAAGCATTTAGCTTACATGTTGCACTGTTATCTAAACTAATCCTGTGTATATATGTATAAAATTGCTCTGACAAATTTCTGTTCAAAAAATAAAAAATGGTAATAGATGTTCCTTGGCGATCCTTACCAGATCTTTTATTTCTAAATGATGGTGTTTTAATCCTGAATGTGAGCACACAGCATGATCAAGCTGGTATGATTCTGGCACCACGAAAATGTTGGCAAGGGTGCAAAGTGGACCAATGGAGTGGCTGAGAAGGAGAAAGAATGTGAAGCTGTCAAAAATCCCAGGGGAAGCAATCTTCCATTTTTGTGGAGCGGCTCTGCTAAAGCAGAGGAACACTACGCCAGAGAGAGAATATGCAAGAGAGCACAATGGATGAGAGGGCGCAAATTTCTGTATGTTGCGAATCAGAAGAAACGAAAGCGGTGGAATGGTGGTGTAATGCAAGGCCTCGGTATCCTTTCACGCACTTACGACAGAAAAAAAAAACAGGGCGTCTAGGTCTACGGTGTACGGCTCCATCCTGTTTCAACGGGAAGCGAATATGAGCATCTTATGATTTGTTTACGCAGATGTCCATAGGACCGAATGGTGTCCAGGAAACTCAAGTATTTATAAAGGTCTTAGTAGTCTACTCTGCCGAATTCCTTGAAATGCGCCATGCAGTCGAGCTATGTCCAAGATTGTGAAACTACATGACTGCTTGCCTAGCTCGCCCAATGTCGTTTGGAGGGCGACTAATGTGAAAAATAGGGGTTCGCTTATATAAAGTGTTCAAAACTGGCGATCGCACGTGCGATTCGGCGGGCGAATAGTCTATAATGAAAAATATACGTATAGATTAGACGACTAGGCGATCGCTCAATGGGCGGAGCAACAAAATCAAAACGGGATCCTTCCCTTATCGCCTACTCGCCTAATCGGCCTAATCCCTAATCGATACGTATACTTTTTTTGAATCACTGCCTCAACACATAATCACTTAATTGCACGTACGATCGGAAACTGTGAACACTCCATTACGCAGATAAGGCTGCTCAGAAGCGCAAAGGGATGGAAGGGAGAAGGGTCCAACAGTTAAAGTTCTGATCCACGAAAGGGCAAAGTGACGTATTCCACAAGTGCTCTACCCTACTCTGATCATACATGTTTTGAACAACACCATGCGGCCATACCATGTAGGGCTAATATTCTCAGATAGCACACCTGAACAATTCAAACCTCATGACCATTACGTAATCTTAAGCTGGTGTATTCAACGAATACTTCAGTGCACTCATCTGCTGCCCACGTGATAAGGTATGACATGGGTAAGATTTGAATGCATGCCTGAGCTGAAGAGGATGCCTCATGCGTGCATTCAGGTCTAATTACCCATGTAAATATCGAAGAATATCATGATTACGTACTCTATAATAGGCAAATCTCATAAGGAAACATGTTGAAGTTACGCGGTGTCACGTTTCATATACGTTGAGGGCTATGTGATGTGTGATTTTTTGATCTTGCCGCTACTACAAATTGAATTCAAGGTACCCCTCGCTCCGCACCGTCCCGCCCTTCCAAACGCATTTCATAACCTTTTTCGTGGCTCAAACGAGCATTTCGCAGACTTCGCATATCCACAACACTCTTTTGCGCTCTTCTTGCTTTTCCGTAAAATATGTATGTACCAGAGTGTTTCATAAGTATTTGTTAATTTCATCAATCGATTTCGGATGGCACACATTACATCTTCGGATCGCATCCATTACTCTGTGCTGACGCTGGTAGGTTTGCTAGCACTGGAGTGAAGACGAAGAATGACCTACATAGGAGAGTGCTTTTTTATTAATATGTAGCCGTGAACGAGTTGAAGGACTCGTTAACCGTACTGTGTGGGCGCGAATCAGGGCCACATTTTGCGATTAAGGTCCTTAGCTCGTCAGGGAAGTAGCAGGACTTAGTGATCAAAACAGTAATTGTATTGTCGGGGACTCAAAACAGCGGAACAGTTAATGCCTAGCCTTTGATCTCCTGCGAGCGCTGCCATTTTGAAAATCGCAACATTCGTAGCATTTGCGCCCTCTCGCGTACGGCAATGTTTACGTTCGGGAACGTTCAGTTCTCCTCCTAGGTCAGGTCACCACAGCTGCGCGATCATTGAACCCTAGGCGTTCAAGGGTTCGGCTTGGGCTTTAGGCTTACGTAATGACTTAGTGCCTATGATTGGGCCAGCTCATCTAAGCTTGCCTAGACAAATAAGTGTGTCTCAGTTTAGGTCACCTGACCTGAGGAAGAGAACTGTAACGCCCACCTTTTAGGTTGTGCCTCTGGGCAAGTTGCTCCACAGTGAAGCGATATTTTCGTCTTTTTGTTTGTTTTTGGAACGCATTCTATGATTTTGAAGGACTTTCGCTAGTTGTGGCCAATTGATATGTGTACCTCTGGAAGATCGCTAATTTTTGCTGACAAGTGTCTCCGACATAGGAAGTGGTATTTCGTCAGCGTGGGAATCAGAGCTATAGGAACACGTCATGGAAGATCGCTGACTAATGATCGGCGCAGCTGGTATCGCCGCGCACCAGTTTCCAACATTCACCTCTTCATTATCTTTATTTGATTTCATTCACCAGAGGATTACAGCTGATAAAACTCGCGGTCGGGATTCTGTGCCAAGAAGTTGTCTCGAAAGAAATAGGGGTCCTAAGCGGTAGGAGACGCGACACTGTCGCTAACGTCTTGCCTTGTGATTTTTGGGTTTTTGGGGGTTATGCTGCCGTGCTCCCGACAGTTAACAATCGCGGCATACATACGTCTGCACACTCTCGCGTACGCGCATTCCCCCCTCGCTTTTCCATCTCTTTGTAGCGCTGTGTCTCTCCTTGATACCACGGCGGACGTCAGAGAGGAAAATTCATTCTTTTCGTGGCGCTCTTTACTTGTTCTCCCCATTGGCGTTCCTCATTGCGCTTCTTACTTAATTTTCAATTGAATAACACATCAATTTGATCCCGATCTGTGCTTTTACTACGTGCATATACGCCGCAGACAAAAGAGCCAATTTTTAGTAGATTTCTACGAATTCATAAAGTCACTAAAATATTTTTTATGGTGGCGCCAAAACACATTCCTACACCGCGTTCCGCAACGGAAAAGTCTCATCTGTCATGTAAGACAGTTTCAGAGAAAACATTTCAAAAAAGAGTCCACTGAAGCAGAGGGAGATTGCTCGTAACGGGTAGTGGTCCCACCGGCGTCAACCGTCACGTTCGCACTATTTCAAAAATTTTGCGACCCTAACACCACCATCAGTCTTAGAAAGCTTCCCCAATACGATCTTCCTTCCCCCATCTCCTACTACTACCCTCATCTTCATGACTGTTTCCATATTATTCGATTCTGAAATCAGTCGACACAGCCCAACTCCGCCCACTTTCTCCTCCAAAGTCCCACCAAAACGGCCGTCGCGGGGGGGGGGAGGAGGTGGTAAATTGGCATCAGTAGATATCATGAAGCGGAAAATCCATCAATTTTGCCTAATTCTTACCACTTTAGTAAAAGTTTCACCAAATTCGTCAAAAAAATGTCCAAACACCCTTTATCGACCTCCATCACCTCCACTCCCACTATGATAACCCTCTTCATCCCCAAAATGCGACCCTTCCGAAGCCCTAACTCGACCCCAACCGGGAAATAGTGGGAGGGACGGTGACGTGGCGTCCAAAACCATAGTTTTGATAAGGTGGACAAAAGTCGCGAGTTACCAGTTGATCATATTTTCCTTATATCAACCCGAGAAAGAATCCACACCGAACAGAAATGTTGCGCCAAAACTCTGAGAATATTCAAAAAGCTTATAAAATTAGTTTGAACGAAATACGTCATGCTCGAGCAAGAAAACGAACGTGGAACTTAGCTCCCTTCTGTGGAAATTACACTGATCTACGAACAGGAGAACGAGACAGTTTAACGTATTCAAAGAATTTTTGTTGAATCCCTCACTGCCTAATGACTTCTATTCAGTATCACTTCAAAACAAAGATATCTGGCAAAAGCAAACACTTCCTTGAGTCGGCCCGATTTCCTGTTAGCGTACTGTAATTGTGGACAAGTGTGTTTTTATCATCTGTCCATTCCGTCGAAATGGAGAATTGTTTCAATAAGCCTGCTTGGGATACAGTCTACAAATAGCAATTCATGGTGCCACATGTGCAATCCCTCCTAGCTCCATGTATTGGGTTGGAGCATTATACCGTAACGTTTTTATTGTTCAAGTTACAATTTGGTGAACTTATGTATTACCCAAGGAACCACATTTATCATTGAAAGTACTTCTTCCAGGGTACCGGCCACCCCCCAGGAGGCCCGTCGCGCGGCAAGAAGGCCGAGTCAGCGGACGAGTCGCGCGCGTATTAGGGAAATCGCGTCAAGTTAAATAGAATGTCCCATTGCACGTCCTTCATCGCACATCACGCGCCGCGACTCGTCCGCCGACTCGGCCTTCTTGCCGCGCGATGGGCCTCCTGGGGGTACCCCTCTTCCACTCTACAACACCTTGTTGTCATTTTCTTCTAGATTCTAATTATGCTCAGACATGGTGCTTAGTAGTTGGGAAATCAAGGTGGGCAAAAATCTTTATAACGAAAAAGCTTCCAAAACAGCAGTCTTTTAGATTCCATTGTCATTATCGAATCCTACTTCAGTCGATCCTCAATTACAAAAAATTTGGGGCCTCCCCAACGGTCGGTTACAAATTGAGAATAATGAGGACTCTGTAACCGGGCTCAGTACCATTTCTCAAATTCTGAATTCGGCAATTTCTTGCAAAATGCAACCAAAGTTGTAAATAATGACGAAGAGAACATCACTGATCAGTTTCAAGCTTGGCTTCTTTTTCGGTTTTCCTTCAAATGTTTTTGCTGAATGCGAACGGTACGATATTATGTTTCAACCCAATATATTCATGATCACTGTTTAAGACTTATTGTTAGTCTATAAAAGTGATCTATAGACCGCTTCCACGACTATGCAAGTGTTGCCCAATATTGCTTTATATTTGCGTCTCATTTATCCTCACTAGAGTTTTGCACTTCTTTCTAAGTCGCTTGTGAATGAAATTACTGGCGTGGTGTCTGATCAGCCAAAACACATGATGGACCGATCACTCATGCGCAAAATTGTAGTCTGGAATGAATATATTATACAATTCTTCTTGGTGGGTGACTGCAGTAAAAAATCCTAACAGACGTAAATATTTTCTACAGAAAAGGTTTTTGATGTTTCCACAAGATTCCGGAAGTTAGCGGTTCCGGAAGTAAAATGTCTCACAAATAATAATGTCATGTGCTTCACCATTTCTCGAAAAAGAATTAGGAATTAAGATGAATGGTTTCATGTTAGCAGTATAAAATGAGGGGTCCAGTTCAGGACAGGTAGCGTGATATTTTTCTTGTGAAATTGAGATACTAAAGCAAAGAGAAGGGCTAAGGATCAAAGATTTGAGGCGAAGTTTAGCTGAAAAGCACTACCATAGAAAATGAAGGTAGTCACTGGTGAGGTATGGTGAGAAATGGCCCAGAACCTGAGAAATACGACCTCTGCTTTTCGTTTTGATGAGGCCATTATCGGCGCTGCCGTCTTCAACGCCTACGCTCTGCTAAAGGGTTACAGCTAGACAAGGAGGTATTCCTATCGTTGGGCGTGCAAAGGCACGCTGGTACAGCCCTGCTAGGCTGCTGGTATACTCTTCCATGCGGAACGCGCATCGTCGGCACCATAAGAGGGCACCTCGCCTTTTGACGAAACATATTTCTCCTTCAAGGACAAGTAGTGCCACTATTCACTGTAGGAGTCTCATCTAATGCAAGGTACATAGTCGAACCGTATGGACGCTTTTGCGAACCATAGGATGGACTCTTTTCTTGGAACGCTTCATCCCAAATTCTTTGAAGCGAATAGTTTCAAATGTCAGTGACTTTCGGGGGGACATTCTCCTCAAGCAAACTGGGTCATATAATGTAGCTAATACGGTTTGGGGAAAGGGAGGGAAAAGTAAGTGGCAAATGTTAAACATCTACCCTTGCAGCTGGCAACGCTTTGATTAATCTTCTCCTTGTGTGTGGGCTGGGCGCTCTCTCGGATAAAATGTCCAGCAGTTCCCTCCCAAGGCACTTGCTACTAATTTTGTGCTATATGAAACAAAGATCCGAGTTGTTTGCGCTCCGACATGACACCCGCAAACATCTTCAAGTCTGGCGCGACTGTGAATACCTGCTCATCAACTAAAAAGGCTGACAAATGATGTCAGTTACGAACATCTTTCAACGCTGCTTTCTTTGCAGTTCAATTGCATCTATTATAAACTGTGCCTTTCTGATAGGCCTGCACTGTGAGGTGTTCACCAGCAACCGTTCACAAAGGAGTGCGCTCATTAACTAATTTTAGAAAGCAAAAGATAAGTGATACTCCACTTACCACTTACCTCTTGATCGTACTTATCGAGTAATATTTTGGCACAGAGCTCCTGGTGATTCTTACCGCTTTACAACAGCTAACCAGAATCTTGGCAGATCAAGTGGATGATTTTTTACAACTAACTGGAGCATTAATCACCCGTTACCATCTTTCCTAACCATATTATGAAGTAACCCCCCCCCCTAAATAGCACAAAAATTATATCAACCACAACTTACCCATTAAGATTCCATTTCAGGCTCTGTGCGCGTTTATTTCATTAATCTGCAGGTACACTGTACCTATATAGTATGAAATGCGATGGAGACCCGAAGTACAAGTCAGAGCTTCTAGATCATCCCGCCTGACTGTAGTTTGGCGAACCTTCTTGCTCAGCCTAAATCGTTAATGGGTCATGTGCATGGTAGGAAAACGCTTCCATATATCACCTCTGCGCACATTGAGCAGGTAAAACTCCAGTTCGTGGGGCCACTATCTTATCCATAGTGCTAGAGAGCACCCCTTAGACTTCATCACTATGGATTAGATAATAGGTCAGTGACTCAATCGATGTACGCCCAACATCACGCACATCCTGCTCACATTCCAGGCTATTCATGGCATGCGGTCGTTCAACCTGGGCTTCTACACCCTTTAGCCTAGTCAAGGAGGTCCACACCATAGTTCAGGACCATTCTACTTGGATTACTGGGACTCGAATTCTAAGGGCACCTCAGAAGCACTTCCACACGACACCTATTTTTATCAAAAGTAATTTTAAATGAATCGATTACGTGTTATGGAAACCCTTATCCCTCTCCTTGATATTTGAGAGCACAAGGGAGTGATCCCCTCCCGCGGACTAGAGTTTTACCATTGAACATTTGTTCCTTACACTGCATGCATACCTTTGTATTAGGTCAGCCCATAATTTCTGGGACAGTGGCTCATTTTCGAAGTAATTTGTTTTTTATTTTTGGCGTGAATTTTATTATAAGTTCATTCTTTCTTTAATAAAAAAGGATAAAGCATTTGCCGTTGATCAATCCCTTTTTGGGATGCGGCACGCATTCTACTTCCATTTGTACATTCGTAGTGGCGTTTGAATGCGATGTGGCCTATACAATGACTTGCGGGGGCCAGCCGATGTACAAGTCAGTGTTTTTATCCTCCCAGACAAGTCTGGTACCAATTAACCGACCCCGGAGGGATGGAAGGCTTGGTTGGCCCGGGCGACTCACGACCCAGGATTTGATCCCCGGACCGCTCGCGTGGTAAGCGTGCCACTTGCCACTACACCACTTCCGCCCCTCTTCTACATATGCATTATCATTCAATGCAAACGCTCGGATAGCAGCTCGATACCATACTGGTCGGAGAAAGGTTGAACGTGACTTCTGAAATGTGTTGGTTGTCTAAGTTTCTTCCAAGGAAGTGAGTGAGCTGGAACTAGCTTGAAAGCTAGAATGGTTGTTCTTTGCCACAAGGCCACGTTTAAGCCTATAGCGGAATAACCCCATTTGAGTCTTCAAGTTTTCACAAATTTTCTTTGCTATGGAGGGTCGAACAGTCCCGCAAAAATAGACGTTGTCTTTCTTTTCATCAAACTTGCAACCTCCTAACAGCTGATTTCTGCATTTCTGTGGCGTTAGCAGGTGAAGTTTTTCGGTGCATATCTCGTTTCGAATTTGACCGAAAATGCGAAAACACTTGACGTGGATTCACTTTAATTCTGATAGCAAGAGTTGCGACAGAGACTATTTTCGCCTGTGGGATTTTTTCGCCTATAGGCTAGACTGCTGTCGCCTGTGTGATTGCTTACATATTACTCACTTCTCATAATGAGTTACCATGCTGGAGAGTCAATCGAAGGAATGATGTGAGCGGGCTCAACGCACTTCAGAATACAAACACAATTTCTTGAAATTTCCTGAGTCAGCCATCCTTCTCTGTCCCCTAATAATAGCGGCCAAAGAATTCATATTTCATCTCAACAGCTTCTTGATAGTTCCTTACTTACCAGGAGAAGGCATTCAACTTCCCATGGAACTTTGAGATGAGACCCAGATATATCGATAGAGCTTCAAACGCTGATTACAAATATGGAAACTAAAACTGCAAAATGAACCTGCCAAGGAAGTTGTGAGCAGTCAAAGTTGGCTGGAAGTAAAGCATTACACTAGCCTCCGGGCTTTCAGAGCCTCCGCGGAGCAGTGGTGGTGCCCTCGCTATTCACCCTGGAGGTCATAAGCTCTCCTCCCGTCGGAGCGCAAATTCCGAGAGCACTACCACTACTCCACGGCGACTTTGAAAGCCCGGAGGCTAGTGTAATGCTTTACTTCCAGCCAACTTTGACTGCTCACAACTTCCTTGGCAGGTTCATTTTGCAGTTTTAGTTTCCATATTTGTAATCAGCGTTTGAAGCTCTATCGATATATCTGGGTCTCATCTCAAAGTTCCATGGGAAGTTGAATGCCTTTCCTGGTTAGGTCATGGAGTGGTTGCTTCAATGTCATGCTCTTCTTTTGATAAGAAAGCCGTTCCCGGATAGTTTATTAACGGTGCACAGTAGTTGAGGTTGGTTGCCCTCATTCATCACGTTGTTGAACCTTTGATCAGCCTGACCATCGGAAGACCCTTATAAAACTCACAAAAATGGAGTATTCAAATGCATCTAGAGAATTTGGAGTCTCAGCCACGAAAACGAGTGCACCAGTGAGCTGGTCATGTTTTCATATTGGCAAAAGTGGATGCTATAGAGTCATGCTTGAAGCCTCCAATATAAGACTTCGCTGGGAAGTTCCATGGCCTAGATAGAAGGTGACCTGGAATTATGGACCGCTCTAATAGTTTGACGCATACATAGTAGCAGCTCTGGGCTTGTAATCCACCTACCACCTGCGCGAGCCTATAGCATCTAGAAGTTACGCTGAATGAATCACTTATCCTTACAGGGGTCACCAAGTGCATAAACGGAGCCTACCAACCAGGGTCAACCGTCCGTTCGAACTGTTCGAACGAAGGGGTCGCATTTTGGTCGGAAGGGGGTCGCAATTTCGAGGACTGCCAGC
The DNA here is from genome assembly GCA_036418205.1 of Ostertagia ostertagi. Taxonomy (NCBI): domain Eukaryota; kingdom Metazoa; phylum Nematoda; class Chromadorea; order Rhabditida; family Trichostrongylidae; genus Ostertagia; species Ostertagia ostertagi. Next base: position 16,939 of record MU869992.1, on the reverse strand, counting down.
CACAGGCGCGTGCGTGGCGTATCCGAGGGCAAGAATTGTTTGTGCAGACCGCATTAGATTCGATTAATTATGCACAGAGAGACAGTTTTAGGCAAATTACGGTGTTTTCCTTGAGGAATAGAGAACAGTTGAATGCATCCCTATGAAAGGTTTGACTTTCTCGGGGCTGAAATTAAAGTTCTTCGGGACCTGATTTTCTGAGGACGATTCTTCCAGACAACGGTAAAACACATAAGAAAGCAGAAATCTCGTAGTCTTCAAAAATGTCTTCGCCCCTCCCCAACAAGTTCTTTGAAGGAAGTTATTATTGCTGAAAGCTCAAAAACTCGCATGTGCTGCTCAAAAACCTATGGGAACAAAATGTTCGAACGTGTGATTTTCTCGGAAAATGGATTTTGAAAAACGGTTGGTGCTTGTCAGAAAGAGCAAATCCTGTACTTTCACACCCCATGAAAAAGTGCATCACAGAAATGAAAATGAAGTGAGTTATGCCCGCTTAAAGCCCAAAAACTCGCGATTTCAAAAAAAAGTGTTCGGCAAAACCCCCAAAATGTTCGAACGTGTGATTTTCTCGAAAAATGAACTTTGAAAAACGGTTTGGTGCTCGTTAGAAAGAGCAAATCCTGTACTTTCACCCCATGAAAAAAAAGTGCATCACAGAAATGAAAATGAAGTGAGTTATGGTCGCTGAAAGCCCAAAAACTCGCTTTTGCACGAAAAATGTTCGAACGGGACAATTTTAAAAAGGGGACAATCACTAAACTTTTTATACTGTTTTGTTAGAGAAATATTTGAAGTTTCTGAAACTTTTTACAGATTTCCAAAATGTCGCATACGAAAGATTTTATGGGCCTTCAAAGTTGAAGGTGCGCCTTCTTAGAATTTTGGGTTTTCCACTTCTAACAGAAGTACTTTCCGGAGAGTTAGGCAATCCTTGTAGTTTTCTGGAAGCGCACCTCAGGCACAATCAAAATCTACCTCAACAAGTCAAAAAATACGTCCCAAGAAAGTTATTCCCCTCTAAAAATTTTTTCTTCGCCGCGTCCCGTTCTTCCAGCGCCCGGGTGATACCTGCCGCGCTCCAAGGCCGACGCGACGACGCGCAGACGCTTTCTGGCGCAACGGATTCATGTCTAGCACTCTTATTAACAAAACAGGGGGTCGCAACTGGACCCCCTCGAGAGCTAGGGGGTCGCAAAAATCCCGAAAATGTTCGAACGTGACGGTTGACCCTGGCTACCAACTGGACCTAGTGCTGCACAGAATGACACGAACTCCAGTAAACAGCAGTCTTCATACCCGTAACAGGCCGAAGGGATAGCATCAGATGTCACAACGATGTTGAGTGGGAGACGAATGCAAGGAGAATATCAGAAAATGAATGTGCAGCGCATTTTATTTTGCTTTGCAGATTTTCAAGTTGAAACATAATCACGACCTGTGGTTACTCTCACCAAACCTGAATTTTCGCTTGGCTCATCACCACTGTTCAGTTATTGTTTGCGAATGAAAAACCACCTTTTGTAGTAATTGGTTCGCTGGCACACGCCCATACATGCATAACTCTAATAGTTACTCACGCAAGGTGAATTTTCATTGCTATGGAACTTTATCTGTGTTGGGGTACTGTGACAATTCTTTTTAGACATAACAACTGTTTATGAGGAGATAAGTATGGTCGATGATTCCAATAACTTCATACTGGCAAAAGTGGATGCTATAGAGCGGTCATGCTTGAAGCCTCCAACGTAAGACCTCTCTGGGAAGTTCCATGGCCTAGATAGAAGGTGACCCCGGAATTATGGACCGCTTCAATAGTTTACCGCATACATAGTAGCAGCTCTGGGCTTGTAATCCACCTATCACCTGCGCGAGCTTATAGCATCTAGAAGTTACGCTGAATGAATCACTTATCCTTACAGGGGTCATCAAGTGCATAAACGGAGCCTACCAACTGGACCTAGTGCTGCACAGGATGACACGAACTCCAGTAAACAGCAGTCTTCATACCCGTAACAGGCCGAAGGGATAGCATCAGATGTCACAACGATGTTGAGTGGGAGACGAATGCAAGGAGAATATTCAGAAAATGAATGTGCAGCGCATTTTATTTTGCTTTGCAGATTTTCAAGTTGAAACATAATCACGACCTGTGGTTACTCTCACCAAACCTGAATTTTCGCTTGGCTCATCACCACTGTTCAGTTATTGTTTGCGAATGAAAAACCACCTTTTGTAGTAATTGGTTCGCTAGCACACGCCCATACATGCATAACTCTAATAGTTACTCACGCAAGGTGAATTTTCATTGCTATGGAACTTTTTTTGTGTTGGGGTTCTGTAACAATTCTTTTTCTAAACATAACAACTGTTTATAAGGGGATAAGTATGGTCGATGATTCGAATAATTTCCGATGGACCTGCTCGTCTCACCTTTTTCTACTTAACTAAAGGGCCTAAAGGCCGGAAGGAGAGATGGCTTAATGAACAGTTTCTTGTCGTCTTCTGCTAGGATACTCAACTGGTTGGAGTAATACATATCTGAGCGAAGGGTACCTTGGAATGAGCAGATGAGCTCATCTAAAACGACTCGAGTGGATAGAATTCTCCGCCGAGGAAAGAATAGATAGCTTGCACAGGGAACTGACCAATGATAAGCCATTTTGTGTTGACGTATCATCCTTGAGTATGCGCCACGAATTCTTTCCAATCAGACGGGAATCTTGAATGTGAGCCGGCCCATATAAGTAACCGTGCTTGCAAGGGGCAGCCGCGATAGTGTTTTCTTCCCCCGCATACAGTAGTGGCCAGAAATTTATGAACAAACGGTTTTTTCATGATTTCTCTTTTGAAAGTCACTGGAACGTCTCCAAATTTGCAACAATTATTAACTACGTATACGTGTTTTATGATCCACAGCATCGCGAACGTTAATAAGGGTATAGAAAATTTCAACCTTCAGCTCAAATTTGGGTTTAGAAAATTTTAGATTTTTCGAAATTAATGAAGGCAGGTGAAAGATCACTTGATCCGTTTATTTGATTTAAATAATGTATAACCCAACAGAACAGTCAAGTAAACAGTCACTAACATTAAGCAAGTCTAGCACATTGCCCAGAACTCTCTAAAGTATTGGATACATAAACTGGATTTGAATGCGGGGTCAACTAATGAACTCACTCTCTAGTGGGGTCTCTCTCTGTAGTCCCGTCTTTTCGTGGCTCTTTCATTGACATACGAATTTGTAGGTCCTCCCCTAGTGGTTCTGTAATGTTTGGCTCAAGAGTCTGGCCTGGCTGGTCTTTTAAAAGCACCCCATGCTGTCGAAACCACTCCTGCATGTGAGAGGCCGATGCTTTGAGTCGCTGCTCTGCTGACAGACAAAGCCAGGTCGTGTGGCAGCCATGTCTACGGATACATAACATCTTCTAGAATCTAAGTCTATACTACGTATTCCTTAGTTCTCAAAGTCTAAGAAGAGCGCTCGCTGTGAAGTGGGTGGGAGTAGAATGTGATTGACTAAGCCTGAAAAGAAGGTTGACACAGGTTTCTAAGGTCATCTGGAATGACAAAAACATATTACTGATGCATGACAGCAAGGATACTAGTAATGTACGGCACCACGAGAGGGAACGTTTTGATCCAAAGAATCAGCTGCCAATTGTGAAACTTGGCGGAGGCTTGATAAGGTTGCCTTGGAAAAAAGTGGGACCACGCTACACGACTGAGGTAGCGATGAAGGCAGACGTTTGCTGTCATGTTTTGGAAGGTGTCATGTATCCGTAGGCTTGGCTGCCGCCCGACCTGACTTTGCCTGTCGGCAGAGCAGCGACTCAAAGCATCGGGCCTCTCACATGCAGGAGTGGTTTCGACAGCATGGGGTGCTTTTAAAAGACCAGCCAGGCCAGACTCTTGAGCCAAACATTACAGAACCACTAGGGGAGGACCTACAAATTCGTATGTCAATGAAAGAGCCACGAAAAGACGGGACTACAGAGAGAGACCCCACTAGAGAGTGAGTTCATTAGTTGACCCCGCATTCAAATCCAGTTTATGTATCCAATACTTTAGAGAGTTCTGGGCAATGTGCTAGACTTGCTTAATGTTAGTGACTGTTTACTTGACTGTTCTGTTGGGTTATACATTATTTAAATCAAATAAACGGATCAAGTGATCTTTCACCTGCCTTCATTAATTTCGAAAAATCTAAAATTTTCTAAACCCAAATTTGAGCTGAAGGTTGAAATTTTCTGTGTGGATCATAAAACACGTAGTTAATAATTGTTGCAAATTTGGAGACGTTCCAGTGACTTTCAAAAGAGAAATCATGAAAAAACCGTTTGTTCATAAATTTCTGGCCACTACTGTATGTTCTAGTAACTCACAGAGCCAAGCGAGACTGAAGGTTTGTTTAGCCTGACCTAACGTGGATGCGATCCCTGACATCGAAATCGCGTGCTAATCACGCCATGTCTTACCACGCCAAGTCCGCTTATTGTGTGAATGAAGCGATCTGGCTGATCTGCTCTACATACATAGACAGTTCTTGTTCACTCGGTGAGAACAAGCCCATGCTTGGCATGGGACTGCGAGCAAAGGTTTTTGGCTGAATAGAGGTCAGGTATCGTTCAAGATATTTGAAAGAAGCAATCACTTCATTATATAAACCAGAACTTTGGTGTGTCGGTTTGTCGGTGTGTGTGTGTGCGTGTGTCGTTCTGTCCGTCCGGACCGACCGCTCAAAACCAGGGAGTACGAAGGGCAACACTTCGTGATGTTGATGTCATGATCATGATAACACCCACAGCGGCTATATAAACACCGATCGAGCACACTCAGTCTCATTCTACATGGTGCTGCCGTGGCAGCCGGATGAGGGGAGGGGGAGGGGGTGGAAGAGGGGTAGAGGGAAGGGGGCAAGAAAGGGGAGGCTGGAAGGGAGGGGAGAGAAAGAGGGAGGGAAGGGGAGAGGAGAAAGGGAGGGAGAACATGGCGCTGCCATGCGCCGGAGAGAAGGGGTATAAGGAGGTATAACACATTCAATAGTGAGGTGGTTAATGGAGTACATCATGCTGCTATTCCGTGGTTCCTCCCTACCCTGTGATGCGCGCGATAGCGGGCGGAGTCCTAATGTCCTACTTGCACACGTAGGATTCGTTCTATAGACTATATCGGCGGCTTTTTAATGCTCTACATGCTATGAAAGGAAGAGTTCTTCCCCTTCGTGATTTCCCATGAACGTCTCCTTGTATTCAGGACTCGTTGTGTGGGGAAAAGGGCAAAGAAATGAGAAAACAGTGATATCACAAAGCAGTCTAAGAACTTGAAAGAGGAACCGTTCCCAAGTTTTTTTGCGCTCAAAAGCAGTGTTCTATTGGAATAATCAAAACACTTGAAAATGAAATATAGTTATTTGATCATGTGAGGTAACGGTTCAAATAGAGGTCGCTCCGCATTTGAGCAAGCCACAAAACGTTCTGGGTCTCCTTTGACCCACTCGTATTATCCCCCATACACCTTGGTGCTTTCTGTTTCGATGCTCAGTTAGTTAGTTAGTAGATACAGTCTGTTTAGGAAAAGTGATGGATACAGTTCTGTACGTGATCAACTTTGCTACCACCACTGTGATCATCATGACAGACATACTTATTTTATTTGTCGCCCTAAAAATGGGTCAAGCTCGAAAACAACTCGTGCTATGGACGATTTTTCTATCAATGGCTATGGATGTTGCGGTTTACATGATTATTATTATTCATGATGTACCAAGTTTTGTCTTGGACACCGACATTTTCAAAGGTGAGCTACTCTATTGCTACAGCACGGTTAATTATGATGAAGAATCTAAAGCAGGACATTTTCGCCTGGCTCCGATTGCTTTGGTATAACAATAAGTCAGCCATTCATTTGGGGGACAGTAGAAGTATCACATATGTGATCATTCGGAGAGAGAGGTGATGGAAATATGTGGTGATGCTTTAGGCGTGAGCTAAAGAACACAGCTACCCCACCATCTCTTCAAAATCACTGCGGTCTTTTCCTCCTCCCACCGGCCTCGACATCGACGAGTCAAAGAAATCAGGACCAGGAGAAATTCCCTGCTGCTGATATTACACTTCATTGCTATCAAGCTGCACCTATTTATAAAGCCTTCTAATTAACCACCAACCTCTGTACTTTTGGCCCCTGTATTGTATAATAGTATTCGCCCAACAGCTAAGGTGTATGTACGCAGTGTATCGACTCAAAGTGCATTCTTGCAATTCAATTTGAAAGCTAGTTCACCTTTATGGAGTGCGAGATGCGGACAACAGCTTCTAGCTTTCAATCGCATTTGAAGCAGTGAGCACCACCGGCGTCGAGTCTGGGTGGGTTTAGAGTGGGAGTCTTCGACGACCTTGTCGTGAAATTTTCCTTTGAAATAGTGTTTATCATGCAACCAATTCTGTCATGCTAACAATTGGCTTGTCGGTCCGCGTCCGTCTTCTACGTCGCCCAGAAAAGCGTTTTGCATGCGCAATGGCGCGCATTTCCAAGCTGGCTTATGAGTGGACTTATTCAACTCTGAACAGTGCAGAGCAGGATTTATGAATGTTTCAGCTGAGGAGCTCACATACATTGCGATTCTGATACTATGCTGCCAATGGTTTGGTCAGCTATTCGTTCTTCTGGTGCTGTCGGTCCTTCATTTTATCGCAGTGTTTTCTCCAGCGAATTTCCGTACACTTTTGCCAATTCACATGCAAATGATCAACATCGCCATTGTTATTATTGGAGTCCTTTTTGCAGGTATGCAGACTTTTATATCCTGAGAGCAGTGGCGGATTTATTCCAGTTAGGGGGGCATCATGATGTTGCTTCTCGGCAAACTAGTGTGAACTCGAACATTCCAGCTTTTCACGCATGTCAAGTGACTGCCCTCACCCCCACCCCCTAGATTTCCTAGGGTACACTCCCCCTGACTCGGAGTTACCCAAGGAAAAATCATGATGCCCTAAGTGGAATAGACCCAGTGGCTCCTTATTGAACAGAAAGAACGAGAGCTATGCGCATTTCAGCTCCAATGCTCACGCCGTACTGCGGCTATTCCTACGTGACACAAGGTCATTATTGGAACTTCGACATGAGTAAACCTTACACCTATATTTACTGGACTCTTAACCTCGTTTTACAGGTGTGTACGTACCTCCTTTATTTCTTTCATGGTATTATAACAGCGACGCTGCCCACGCTGCTCAAATGCTTACCCCGCATTAAAAAAGGGGATAGCGTTGTTCAAATATTGAGAAAAAATACATTCGAAACTATGTAAAAAAAATCAAATTTTAGTTATGGCACAGTTTTGATTGCCACAAATCCCATACCACCGCAGAGGCGCTATTTGCGGTTCATGAAATTATGAATAACCTTTCAAGTCTAACCGTAATGGGTTTTCAGAGCTTTAACTTAACAAATGCTCGCTCTATGTTAGACACCTTCTCCTCTTCTCCCTAGCGTTAGCCCCGCGTACTCGTAGGGTCCGCAGTCTTTGTCAGTCAGTCGCCACTTCGATCTGTCGTGGCATCTTCTGCTGTGGCCATGACCACTTACAAGGGAGGTCGTTCAGGGTGTGCCAAGCTTTTTCAAAACGGTCTTTTGCATGATATAGGGGCACATGCGGGAACCACAGAACCATGGTTAATTTTTCCTGAACGGCCCTCTGAATACCAGAAAAGGGGGTCCCTAGTTCGATTCCTCGTAATGATATTTCGGTAACCCTTAAAAAAGGCTTTGATTGGAAAACTGGTGAAAAAGGTGTGACACCAAAACGGCCCCACTGTGATGTCACAACTTTTCCACCAGTTTTTCAATCAAAGTCTATTTTAAGGTTACTGACGGTCCTAATCATGAATATCCGGAGGTGAGTTTTGGTGTCACACCTTTTTCACCTTTTTCAATCAAAGCCTTTGTAAGGGTTACTGACGTCAGTTTTTAATGAAAGACTGTTTAAAGGTTACTGACGGTCCTAATCATGAATATGGTATTCATGCTAACTCCATTTTGCGCGAATTTTGAAACGTCAACTCGAAATGCAAAAATTTGTCACCACGAGGAATCGAACTAGGGACCCCCTTTTCTGGTATTCAGAGGGCCGTTCAGGAAAAATGAACCATGGTTCTGTGGTTCCCGCATGTGCCCCTATATCATGCAAGAAACCATTTTGAAAAAGCTTGGCACACCCTGAACGACCTTCCCTGTTAGGCCCTTCCTTACTACGTTTTCACCTCTTCTTTGAGCTCCTCGCGGTTACTTGCCTCGACCGCGGGATGTTGCTTACGTTATTACAATTTTTTCTTCATTATTATGTTGTTCGAAATGTCATCATGAATTTAAGGCAGTCTGCGTGGCTGTAGTGGCTTGTGTCGACACTATCATTATCTGGAAAATCTGTATGCTCCGAACCAATCCGTCAAAGAAAATGACAAATAATATGTCTACGGTTCCAGCTGTTGGAAAAAAGGTGATTTGATACGAATTCTAGATGATGTTTTGAGGATAACTTCACGGATCTGATAGGTAGGGGTAACGGGTATGCAACCCATCACATTCATTGTATTGGGTCGTTCAGGAAGTCCGTTGATTTTGACCCTAAACTTCAAATGCAGGAGTCTGTGCTTATGCACAGCTCCTTCAACTTAAATGAAAAAATGTTAACGTTACAAATCTTTGCCGACAGGAAAGGGTTAAAATCAGTACTGTTGCTCAGAATGTTGGAGCTCTGTAAGCGGTGGAACGTTGTTGGGGTTTCAAAGCAATCCTCTTTAGAAGCCAGGATTAGGAGCATTTTGTGCAGAAGGTTAAATGGCAGACAGCGGTGATGATGTGAAGTTGCGGAGAGGGTAAAAGAACTGCGGGTTTAGAGCAGAGCTGGTTAACAATACGACACGGAGAAAGTATCGAACGGTGGGCGGGCATGGGTCGACCGACAACGCCCTTTGGGTTTTTGTGCCGCGTGGGATCAGAGCGATTTTGCATGCACCGCCGCCTCACATCAAATCCGTGGATTTTGAGCTGTAGATACGCAGAACTTTATTGCGACAACTAAAGGTACAGTAGCGGTCAAAAGTGTTCGCCGAAACGATTATCAGCGCATCAATTTTCTCGCTCGCAAAATTGATATACTATGTTTTCTAGTGTTTTTATATCCTCAAGTTTCAAAGAATCAGGATGTTCAAAAGAAAAATTTTCGAGGTCACCATTAATTTTTTCTGGCAAAAAAAGGAGAAGCACGAAAACCGTTTTGGCGAACACTTTTGACCGCTACTGTATAATTGTCAAAGTTTGATCAAAACGCCGTGTTGTGACAACTGAACGGCAAGTTTAAGTTGATTCCGCTATAGCAGACTTCGAAGTTATTTTTGACGTGCTCAACACATATTTCTTGCTATACGTATAGGTCTGTACTTACCTACTACTCTTTATCGAAATTATGGTCAAGAGAATATAAACATTGAGGAATAACAGAAGTGAAGAACTTGTAGGGGTTGGGAAACCTTCGCTAAAGTAAAGAATATATAAGCATTCGGTCAACCACACCGTTTTTGGTTACGCTGTGATGTGATCTATGAAATAAATGCAAAAAATCGGGGAACAAGTAGCGCATGCGCGAAAAAATAAACTTCTTGGGTGCGAAGCGCAGCGCAAGCGGAGCACGCGGTCCCACACGGTGTTCGAAGTGTACAGTGCACTGCTGTCATCGTTATCAAAATCACAGGCGCCTACCGCCTTGGCAAGGCGCTGGAGATGCTAAGTTGCAACAACATCTGCAGTTGCCGACCTAGCACCTCCACCTACGGGTGGACTTCCTTAGTGAAGCTTAGCCCAGCAAGTGCCTTCAAGCACGCCACGCGTTTGGTTGGGAAGTGGCAGCCGCTATGAAAGAAAGGTTGCTCTGTTCGGGACTATTTGTACCTTTAGCATTTTCTATTCGAGTTGCGGAAAAGTCGGAACATCTATTATAAAAAAATCGATAACAATGTGGGATAGGGCGCAAGCGCCCTTTCAAATGGTTTGTGTAGCAGAAGTACTTTTGATAAGAAATTTGTCTTTGCATCGGAAGATTATTTGCCATTCCGCTACATTGATCCCTACATAAGTTCACTCAAATGCCTTCCAATCAAAATCAAGCGTTTGTTGTTAAATCCGCGACAACGGCGGTCGGGTTCATATCGTCAGGAAAAGAGGTACATCCCTTTTAACTTTTCCTTCAGAACGTGACACACTTCACTGACACAAAGTTAATACGTCAGACAAAACTAGAAGATTTGCTCTATCAAACGGTTACTAGAACTGCTAAATACGTCCACTATTTAAAAAATGGCCACGTTGAGGATTTTTGCCCGAGTACCGCCGAAAGGTACTTTTTCGCTACATTGGCACTATTCAACGACTATAGCTCCTTTCAGGGGCGATTACATACTAAAGTAGGAGCAGATTCAAAATCCTCGTGCTTTTTCTCTTTCCAAAAAGTGTAAAATTGTTTAGCGGTCTCAACTTTAAAGGTTACATGCTTGTGAATTTGACGCTGAAGGCTGCGTTTCTTGTTGAATAGTGTACTCCTCCCTGTAATTTCACATGAACCCTTTCAGAATCCTCTTGATTCTTCCTGAATTGAGATTCTTTCTCCAGAGAGCCGTAGCTGAAGCGCGCGCAACCAACTGGGCCCACTCTGGGATGCGCCGTGTGCTTCACATCCCTTCAGATTTGAGGACTCACTTGAAAGAAAATATCCCTTGGAAAACGTGCGAATTTCGGATTCTTTAACTTGTGTGGTGATAAAACACTGAAGTAACTAAGAATTGCTAAGCGGACACCTCTGAATCACGAAGATTTTGTGTGGGCGGAATCAATTGTTATTGGAAATACTCTGGCCTGGCATCGACTCGATCCTTGATGTTTGTCCTCCGACGATGATCCTACTGTATCAATCGGGCCCGATCTCTTCCCCAGCGGGCCAATACGACCCCCCCCCCTGTGACATGTCGAGGATTCCTCAACGCACGCTTGACCCTGGTCCCACGAGATGCAAAAGCACAAAACGCGCGATGTCCTCAACGTGTTAAGAGTTGCATTCATGTGACACTCCCTACACAACCACCAGAACTTTGGGTGAAAGTCAAGTGTAGGGCGCATTGCATCTCTTAATTCTACGATGTTATTCATGTAGTACGTGTAGATTTCAAATAATTGAAACATGTTGACCATCCCATCTTTCAGGCGATTGCCGTTATCAGCCGGGAACTGCGTTTGGCCATTAATTTTTTACTTCTTAGCGTTTGCTTCCTGCTGATGACAATCTTCTTCAATATTCCATACCAGTAAGTGTGAACATCCTTCTTTCCCTAAAATGTTTCACTATGACTAATAGTATAGCGAGAATAAATGATACAAACCCGGAGAATGGCTAGATTTATGAGGGATACAATCGTGAATTTTACCGAACGGCAACTGTTGTAAAAGGCATGCAAGGATAAAACTGCTGCAGAAAAGCGCTCAGTAATTAGGGGGTGCTGAGATGGATGATAGCTGGAAAGAAAGAGAAAAAACTATACCAAAGGTCTAAGCGGGTGCGATTCCAGAGGGAGCAACGAAGACAGAAAACGAAGATGCGCGTCTCGAGGATCATGCACAAGCGGCCGTTGTACTCACCGGAGGGATTGCCTCAGTGTTCTTACCCCACGACTTATCTACATTGTAGAATTTGACTCATCTGAGCTTAATCCAATTTTTGTTCAGCCTTGAAGTTGGAAAATAGAAAAAAAACTTGAGAAGTTAGTGTCATAAATGAAGAATCCTGTGGGAGTGAGAGCAATGAACACGGCGGTCGGAGGACGGGGTCGTCTCGATGACGACATTTTGCGACATTATACAAGGGCCTTGGGAAGCAGTCACAACACCACAGTGGCTGAGCGGTCTGGTCTACCGTAACTGACAGCCACAATGACGGATCTGGCTCTGAAGAAGGCGTCAGATTCGGGAAAATGCAGTCACGAAAGCGATGTGGCTGCAGCCACTTTACAGTCGCAGCAGCGGTAGCCATAGCGCTGTCGCGATGCTTATCGCATTCGCAAGAGGGGTGTCGCTCCTATTGTACAGCATTATGGTGTCGTCTCGCAAACGAGAGAAGCTACGGAACTGGTTGAACTGCACGGCTTGGGAAGGTGTGCTTCCTCCTCGCTGCATTCGAGTTGAAGTGCGTTGAAGGCGGTGTCAGAACGCCAGGGAGCCCACTCTAATAGAGCCTAAAGAAACTTTCAAAGCACTACGGTATCCCGGGAACTACCCGATTTCAGGATGCCTTTCCTCCTGCAAAACGCATGAGCAGTTACTCAAAAGAAGCGTTCACGATACATTCCTTAGGAACTAGTGGGAAAGGCGCAGAGGGGATGTGCAGTAGATCTACCGTATGAGACCGCCTGGTGTCGCTTTGGGAGCAGTGGGGCCTTGTCAGCAGCGTAGTACGGCGAGAAGGAGCAGTTCGAACTTCCGGAACTCTGGCCAACCTACATTCCAGAGGGTGAAGGGGATCACAACGGCTGCGCGGTTGGCGGGTTAGGCGAGTTATTGTCCTTGCTCAATTTTCATTTCCATCGCGCCGTTGATATCAGTGACCTTGAATGACAAGCCTTAACTTGCTCGGACAATCTGCATCTCAGCCTTACCTCGACTCCTTCCGTGGACGACGTGTGGGCTCGTCTTCACCTCTCACCACTAACTAGCGCCGATCGCTCCCTTGGAAACCTGTGAGTGGCCCACAAAACTTTCAAGAGCTTTATCATTCTAACTGAACACCGAAAAATCTTTTTTGAGCTCCTAAAATGTCTGAGTATTTGAGTAATGCTTTTCTTTGAACAGGCAAGGCTTTTGGTACGAATTTCTCACGAAGTTTACTTCTAATCTCAATCTTTCGAAGTGGGCAATCTATGCCCTAGGAAACGCACCGATACGTCACGGGCTATCTCGTCTCTTCAGATGTCGCCAGATCGATTCCTCAGTAGTGGCTTCTTTTGTAACCAAAGCACCAACGCGATAAATGTTTTAACAGTTTCAAACTAATACAAATGTAAGCTTGTATGTATGTGCATATGTTTTGAATGTTCAAATCCGTTCGACAAGGTACTGTCATTATCCGTGTACCATAACCCAAATCAGCTTTCCTTTTCTTTACTTAGTTACTTCCAAAGCCTTCATGTAAATGGTTTTCAGCACGGTTGATCCCATTCCGTAAGGAAGGAAGCCTAAGCCAGCTAACCTTCACTAGTTCCATCTCCAGAGGTGTCAGAGGAAGGTAGGCATAGGTTTCAACCATTACACATTCTCCACCACCCCCCTCCTCTTTGAGCAACCCCCTTTCACTTCTCCTCAGACATCTTTTCGTTGTTGAAGGCGCGTCTACAGAGCATCTCCCACAACGTTGTTGATAAAATCGCGGACACGTGGATCCGCACCCGAATGGATCTCTTTTATTTTTTTACTTGGACTTTTTCCATGAAAATTTCAATTCGTGGCAATCGGCCAGGATCGATCTTTCCGGGATAGACCAGCAAACCGGTGGCCGTTTGCAACTATGTGTACACCACAGCATTCGACTTGCGTAGATGGTCTCAAATGAAGTTCTATTATCCGCCAAGCGACTCAGTGAACAGAGTTGTGGATTTTATCTACTGTATGCTACCCATATCCGAAGTATCCTTAGTTCCCCGTTAGGTACGTTAACTCCTCGTCATTCCCACTTATATAAACACCACGCTTATTTGTTTGTGGCGTGCGTCACGAAAATCATAACACAGTTCACAAGAGCCGTGAAAAATTGGTTCCGATGTTAATTGTGGGGCAGGAACACGTCTGGCGGGGGACGGAAACTGATAGCGATTGATAAGAGCTGATTAAAGGCGCTGACGCGCATTCAGGCAGCAATAAGGCGTTGGATCTAACAAGTGATGGCGAGGGTAGATCGGGAACATTTTCGGTGGTGAACAGAAAACGGACAGAAGTTGAGCTGCATCAAGCCTCTGTATGGAAAGGATAGCCAACCTTCGTTGACAAGATATCACCGAATTTGCTCGAATAGTTTAGCGAAGATTAGCAAAATATTGCAGGGAAGTTTCATGTCTAATGCGATTGAAAGATTTTGCTGTAAACATCATATTAAGATCAATTTTCAGTTGAGGGTGTCTCACAGATGTATAATGATGTATTCTCCGTGTCTGGAAACACATTTAGGCAATGAGCCGGCATTAAAGAAGTAATTAAGTCTGTAGTGTGCTACCATGAGGAACCCGCGGTGTGCCATGTTCAACTGCCCGGTCGTTATCCAGTTCATTTTTCTCTCATATAGCTACTAACTCGTTTTCATGCATTGAACATGTTTTGCAATGTGCAACAGATTGCGAGAGAGCCCTATCTATCCACAACCGGGTCCGATAACGTTATCCAGCAGCACTCGGCATTGTGAGCTAATTAGTCGCTCTAACAATCTATAGCTTTGCAAGGTAGAGGGGCACAGCACGAGTCTTAGACGTCGTCATACTCTTGCACTTCACCTTTCACGCAATTTAGAACGAAGGTTTTTTGGAACGAGTAATTAAGCAGTTTATTCCAGAGAAATCTACCGCATTCAAGTTTTGAAGAGTTCATCTAGACGTAGCGGTACTCCAACTTGGTAAAAGTAGCGAAGAGTCGGTTGTAGGTTATTACAGGAACAAGGTTCGAAAGCGATTTGAGTACAGTGTTAGCGTCGTCTTTTGAGCAAGAACCTAAACGAACCATTATTCAGGTTTTGTTCTGGTAATTAGTTTAGCTCAGATGAATACAAATTCTGATTTCTTGATCGGGTGTGCATACCTGTAACCGGTCGAACAGTTCCTGTCTGGAGATGTTTTTTCAAATTATGTTAGGTTTATGTCACCCATCAATAGCAATTCCATCAGAGAAGTCCACGAATTTCACTTCTTTTTGCCGGCCTGCGCCTTGGTTTTCGATTGTGAGAGTGATAACTTGTGAGTTTTTTTGACACCTGCAAACCTTAATCCAGTAGTTGCATTTCATAAAATCTTCTCGCGGTGTGACGCCAGACTCCTTGTCTCCTAGAACGTCCACAAACGGTTTCCAATCCCTGGTCGCTTCTAGTTCTGCACCGCAACCGGGTGGCTAGAAAAAATCTTTCGGGAAATTTTGTAATTTCGACCAGTAAGAAGGGCAGTTACCCTTTTCTCACAGAACTGTCCACCGTATCCACTAGGGCAAATGCATTTGGAGCAATCACGAGGATGAGCGAATCCATAATTTTGGCATGGTGTGTTCTTACCTTTGCATGCGTCTGGAGCAGTGTTAACATTGAGCACGTAAGCGTGAGGCAGCAAAAATTATTCGAGGGTTCTACTTACCTGTGCAATTGTAGTGCGTGTTAATCATAAGCAGGTCGTAGTAAGATATGAATGGGGATCCTAGAGTCTCCGTGTACATCACATCCTTCGGCACCATGGTAGGTTTTTTGTTTACAGTAGCGCTGAAAATTTGAATTCATCTCCTATACCTCACAGTTGTCGCTTCATGAGAATTCGACCTTGTGGCTCCGTAGTGCATCACGCTACCGTAGTCATATGTTAAACCATAATTGTTATTGGTCGAGATTGTTTCCCGTGTGAATTGGTCGAGATGTTCAGGCTAAAGTTTCCAGCAATGTTGTGATCAAAGACTATTGTACCATTTGCGCATCTTACCTTTATATTTTGTTCGTCAACTGTAATAAATTGGATCACGATCGTATCTTTCGTGCGTGTGGAAGAATCCCAGGGCGTGGCCAATCTCGTGAGCAGCAGTTCCAACCTGTACAACAAGACGGCAACTAGATTAAAATGAATAAATGCTTGTCTCGTTTTTTATGTAACACATTACTGAAAATACATGTTTCACGGGGGATCTTCATTGAAACCGTACCTTTTCACAGCCTTCACCCAGGGAGAGGTTCTTGCGCACCACCAATTCTACCAACATAGGACCAACATCCATTGTCCGCAACCACTCGGATACTGTCTTCTGCTGAAACTCGGACGTACAGCGGAGTGCTGCTACTGCTTCCAATATCATAGCATTACCGAATTTGGTAGGTATGAAGTTTATACATGTATCAGACATCCATTGGTGTGCAGCTTTCTTGAACACACTTTGAACCTGCGCACCTGAACGTAGCCTGAATGAGTGTTTAAAAAGAAGTCCTAGTTCTTCGTGATATACATGAACAGGAAAACGTGAGTTCAGCCACTGACTCGCGCTAGCGTCGAAGAAGTAGTTGACTCCCTTGGACCACCTCGCACCAGGATATTCGCTTTCATACGTAGCTTGCCGCTTAGAACGGTTGCCGAGAATGGCCGCGAGAACTTGTTTTTGTTGCTTCCTTAACATGACACAAATTTTCCACTGCTCATATGAGGAAATCATGCAAACGGACTCCGTAAGGACCATATCTCCCTGGAATAGTGAGTCTGAAATATTGCTATTTCGTTGATCTCCTCAATTGTGTCTCCTGTCGGTAGAACTTTGTCAATAGTTTTTCTTTTCAACATCTGAAACAGTTCAAAAAATCAGTTATGAATACATGAATTTCTGTGAGCTGCCAACCTTCAGTCTTTCTACAAGCTCATTTCTTTGCTCCTTCGACAGGTGAAGCGACTGCAGTATCTTTTCTCTGTATCCGCTCAATTTTTTGCGGAAATCATTCATTTTGCTATCGATGACCTGTAAAGATAACAGGCTTTAAATAGTTGCAACTTCTACGGATTATGAAACGAATACTTAGATTTATTCTACCTCCTTGATGCGACTTATAGTCTTTTTTATTTTTTTGTTCACTTCGTGCTTGATGAGCCCCCCTTTGAGACTGCCAACCACAAGCGATTTT
>MU869991.1:17566-31874 GCA_036418205.1 Ostertagia ostertagi | reverse complement strand
GTTCAGCTGCAGACCAACCTTACCACAGGCGCAGTCGAAATCAGCCAGCATTCGCTCCGCTTGCTCGATGTTCGGCGTTATAAGAACGATGTCGTCAGCAAAACGAAGGTGGTGTAGTTGCCGGCCGTCGACCTTCACTCCCATGTCTTCCCATTCCAGTTGACGCATGACGTTCTCGAGAGCGGCGCTGAAGAGTTTGGGCGAGATGGTGTCGCCCTGTCGAACCCCTCTCTTGACGTCGATGATGACCTCCTTGTAGAATGGTGAGATTCTGGTCGTAAAGTTGCTGTAGAGCTCACGAAGAATCTTGATGTACTGAGTAGGGACGCCCTGGTTGCCCAAGGCCTTCTTCAAGTCGATGAACGTGAGACAAAGCGGCATCTTGTACTCCCGTGAAACTTCAATGAGTCTCGTAACCGTGTGGATATGGTCGATCGTGCTGAACCCTCTTCGGAACCCTGCTTGCTCGCATGGCTGTCCTTCATCTAGTATTCTGCCGATCCTGTTGAGGATGACTCGAGTGAATAGCTTGTAGATTACAGACAGCAGGCAGATTGGGCGATAGTTGCCAATGTCGTCCAAGTCTCCCTTCTTGTACAGCAACACGGTCCTGCTGGTTTTCCACGGAGTGGGTACCTTGCATTCCGACAGGTAGCGCGTGAAGAGTCGAGCCAGAGTTTTGATGATAACTGGCGGTGCATTCTTCAGATGTTCCGGTTTAACCCTGTCGAGACCGGGTGCTGTACGATTCTTCACCGACTTGATGGCGTGTCGGACTTCGGAAGAGAGAACTGAGGGGACGACGTATCCATCCTGTTGCAGTTGATAAGTAGGCAGATGGACATGGCTATCGAAGAGATCCGAGTAGAAGTCGTGGATGACTTTCTCCATTGCCCTTCGGGATGCAGTGGCTGTTCCATGGATGGTCCTCCCAGCCTCTGCTGCTTCAGCTAATACTGCTGCTCTTCGCTCCTTGAGATCTTCCTTTATCGCCTCTCTGCATAGCTTCGCAAGCTCGAACGTGAGTTG
Organism: Ostertagia ostertagi; assembly: GCA_036418205.1. NCBI lineage: Eukaryota > Metazoa > Nematoda > Chromadorea > Rhabditida > Trichostrongylidae > Ostertagia > Ostertagia ostertagi. Next base: position 30,845 of record MU869991.1, on the reverse strand, counting down.
GTAATTGTCTGCAGCTCTTGTGGGAGTTGACAAGAGAAATTAAGTGATCCCAGTTGATGACTGTCCTGGGGCTTCGCTTCCTGAACTTTGAGGCTCTCTCAACACGCATCGAAAAGTGGAATCTTGCGCGGAGGAGACGATGGTCCGATCCCGTGTAGAACTTCGGAACAACAGCGACGTCGGTCAGGCAAAACCTTCGATTGAAGATGATGTGGTCTATCTCGTTATGGAACTGTCGCCCTGCTCATTCCAATCCATTCCGTGAGTACCGAATGATCTTTCCTGTAGAACTTCTCCAATTCCATATAAAATGCTTCGTGTTCCTCCTCGTCGTAGCTGGATGTTGGTGCGTAGGCGACGAAGATTGTCAAAGCAGGAGTTGAACCACATCTTCTCAATCTCAAACGTCCGATTCGGGTCGTAAGGCTTTCGTACGAATCGATGTTTATGGCCAAGTGCGTGTTGACGAGGACACCCACACCGCCAACGCCTCTGCTGTCGCATGTTCCAAGGAACAGTTCTTCTCCAGTATCGAAAACGGCGTGTAGCGGGCGGTGCCTTCTCGTCTCGGTCAGTCCGATGACGTCGTACTTGATCTTCCTGGCCTGCATCATCAGATCTTCGATGTGAGCTTCGGATGCAAGCGTTCGTGCGTTGAAAGTACAGATCGCCATCTTAGTCCTTCTTCGTTTAGGCAGCCTATCCGGGCCCTGAGATTCTAGCAGCCTCTCCCGAGCGGTCCTACCCAACGCTGCCGTATTGGGGGCTCCCTCAGGTTCAGGGGAATGAGGCCCATCCATATTGCTGTTTTCGGCATATTGAAGGCACACGAGTAGCTTGCCAGGCTCTGTCGTGTGGGCTAGGATAGACCTCCAGGTAGTTAGCCACGCTATCCTGGAGCGGAACAAGGGGCTTGGAGGCGGCCCCGAATCGCCTCCCATGTACTTCCCAGTCACTTGAATGCAAGCTTTTGGCTGTGCCGACATGCAGGATACCAACCGCACACACACACGCAAGCATGCATGGATGCGCCTGAGTGGAGACAGCTGGTATGAATCAACACAGCACTACAGAAACAGGGAGTCCATCCCCTGAATCCACCTGCGTCTCAGGGCAAGTACATGGTGGCTTTTGGTCCGCGATTTACCCCCTATCCGCCACCTGGGGTCGCGCCACGTAGCCTCGCCACCAACCGGCTCGAGATCTTTCAGTGAGAGAGGACCCTCAGTGAAAGAGATCCGTGGAAAAACTTACTTTAACAGGCACGTCACTGGGGATAAAGCATTTGTCGTTGGTAAATCTCCTTTTTGGAATGCGGCACGCATTCTACATCCACTTGTACAATCGTAATGCGTTTGAATGCGTTGGCCCGGGCGACTCACGACCCAGGATTTGATCCCCGGACCGCTCGCGTGGTAAGCGTGCCACTTGCCACTACACCACTTCCGCCCATCAGTGACTTATAGGTGACATGAAGCCATGGTTTCGACGTAGGTGATTACTTTAACAGGTACGATCGGCGAAATCTTCATCCGTCCAAAGAGCACGCGGTGTCTGCGTCCTCTCCTACACATGCTCGCTTATTATCCTTCCGTTGAGCGCTTCGTCCCTCTGACGTACCATGGTCGACTTTACAAGAGAAGATGTTCTTAATTTCAGGGTTTCTTTGTTTTCTTTTCCTCTCACTGACAATCTTCTTCGCACCTCCTGTTTCATTTTCGAAAAGAATTACACACAAAATCGATCGCGACCCGTGCCTCTTAGCCCTTCAACTTATAACAGAATATTGGTCCAGTACTTGCTTAATGTCAAGCTGGACATTTAAAACCAGTTGGCGCCGCACGCATTGCGCGCACAACACAGATCTGCGGCGAATTTTGATGGTGCGACGAAAATTTTCAAATTTGGCTTGATACACCACGAATATCTGAATTCTCAGCTAAATTCTATCCGCTCCATCATCGACGGCTTTCAACCTCTTTTTCTTCGTCAACCATTATCCTCTTTTTCCCGGTCTCCGGACTGCTTCCGGACAATAAATCTCGTGGCAAACTCCGCCTACTTCGGTGCGTGCCCCGCCCACCAATAGCATTTGGCTCCCTTCCTTCGCCGACCTCTATCCACTTTTTCCCGGTCTCCAGGACTTCTTGGAACCGAGTTATGAATTTTCGTGGCAAACTCCGCCCACTTTGGACATGCTCCGCCCACCAATAATATTCTAGCTCCACTCCTTCACCCACCTCTATCCACCTTTTTCCCGGTCTCCGGGACTTCTTGGAGCCGAATTATAATTTCGGCGCAAACTCCGCCCACATTGGCGCACGCTCCACCCACCCGTAGCAGTTAACTTCTCTTTCTTTGCTGACCTCTATCCACTTTTTCCCGTTCTCCAGGACTTCTTGGAACCGAGTTATGAATTTTCGTGGTAACTCCGCCCACTTTGGACATGCTCCGCCCACCAAAGTATTTAGCTCCACTCCTTCACCCACCTCTATCCACCTTTTTCCCGGCCTCCGGGACTTCTTGGAGCCGAGTTATGAATTTTCGTCGCAAACTCCGCCCACTTTGGTCATGCCCCGCCCACCGATGACAGCTGGCCTCCACTCCTCCACCCACCTCTATCCACCTTTTTCCGGCTCACTAAGACTTCTCCGGCCCGAATTATGAGGACTTGTAGAAAACGCTGTAGCGCGCCCCGCCCATTGTGGGCGGGCCTCCGCCCACGTCATGTATGCTGGGAACACCTTAGACATTGCTCCCCTACACCAATTTGTTTTCTGCTCTGTGGGCTTTCTCCTGATGATGAGCTGATGTGTGCTCGTACTTCTCGAGACCTGGGCCACCCAACCCACACTTGACCCGGTTTCTCCAGGTGAATCCCCAGGAGCTAGGGAATTTCGTGACAGACATACAGACAGACAGACGAAGCGCTTTATAGTAAGTAGAATGCTTGAATTGGGAATTTTCAAAAAAGAAAACACATGAAACACATCTGTGTAGTAAACTTACAGCTGATTGTAGCCGCGCCAACAACAACTGGACATGACAGACTCGGGAACTTTCCAGTATGAAAGTTCGTTGGCGAACTCTTGAGGGCATACGTCTAACGGCCGGTGTAATTGGCCTGTTGCATAGTATTTAAAAACGGCATCGAATAAAACAGAAGATCGCTCAAAATAGTACTCCTCAGCATCCTGCAATAGTTCCGTTAATGACTGAGCTTAGTCATTGATTCCGATTTGTGGAATGCTCAAGGCTTACAACGATATAGGCGTCACATGATCGCACTCGCTTTTCGTGATCCATCTGAGCAAAAGCCACCAATTTCTCCTCCTCGGTTCGCGAGAACAAACTGACCATTCGAATCCGAAACGACATTCCACCAATATTCAACTTCAGTACCGTATCACCGGCACCTGAACAAAGATCACCTACGTTACTGTTACTATACGATTCATTATAACCTCGTTGGCTATACTTTTTGCTTATGTTCACATTTTTTCTTTCGAAATTGGTTTTAAATTCAGACCATGTTCGACTTCGTCGGCCTCGAGCTGTTGCTAAACCATGTATTTGGTGAAAATGAATCCCTACTATATGTAATGCGCTAAGTCTGTCTGTCTGTCTGTCTGTCTGTCTGTCTGTCTGTCTGTCTGTCTGTCTGTCTGTCTGTCTGTCTGTCTGTCTGTCTGTCTGTCTGTCTGTCTGTCTGTCTGTCTGTCTGTCTGTCTGTCTGTCTGTCTGTCTGTCTGTCTGTCTGTCTGTCTGTCTGTCTGTCTGTCTGTCTGTCTGTCTGTCTGTCTGTCTGTCTGTCTGTCTGTCTGTCTGTCTGTCTGTCTGTCTGTCTGTCTGTCTGTCTGTCTGTCTGTCTGTCGTCTGTCCGTCTGTCACGAAATTCGGTACTAAGCGAACAACAACCTAGAGGGCCCGGGTCAAGTTTGGGATATCTGATATCTATAGACCATATCTCGATAAGTAAGAAACATACTTCAGCTAGACGGAACGCCGCCCACAGTGGACGTGGCATGCATCAAAAAGGGGGGCGACGGACTATACAATCGTCGGCTAATGAGGTCACGCCGCTCACGCGGCGAGAATCGTCGCGTGCGGCAGTTGCTGCGGCGATTTCTGTGTGGACCTTTTCTTATCCATCCATGCCATAAGTTGGCTAGGTGACTGATAACACCAGAGTGCTGGACATCAGTAAGCCAGCAAGCGTCACTGTAAGATCCCTGCAGTGATTTAAGCCTCGCAGTACAAACTTTGTACCGTGTAAAGGTTGTCCTTTTGGATTTAATTTGACTTCTTTATTAATCAGTTTCCTGAATTTCTATCAGAGAGTGATAATCTGGTTCAATCGGAAAGAATATTGCGTATCAAGACACAGAGTAGCGGCGAGGAAGGCTCTAACATAAGCATGATATGATAAGTATGTAATAACGGCGAGCGAAAACGAAACTGCATTTTAAAGGTTAGGTGGTTCTTATTTCCATGTTTCATGAAGGGAAACATGATCTAATCTTACATTCCCCAATGCTTGGATGCTGAGTTCTTTGCAAATTCGCCGCGATATTGCTGGCTGCGGCGGCCTGGCGCGGCGACCTACTTACTGCCACGATTGAATAGTCACGCACCCCAAAAGGCGGTACTGAGGACCATGATTTCAAATTCAGTCACAAAACAGCCTCGAGACCGGGACAAAAGTGGGTATAGGTGTGCGTTGGTAAGCCAGATTGAACTGAGGAGACCCACCCTCGGTGGGCGGGGCGTTCTCTAAAAAAGCGGTGCTCAATGAAAATATTCATAACTCGGTTAGGAGAAAGCCTACAGAGCAGAAAAGAAATTAGTGCAGGGGAGCAATGTCTAAGGTATTTCCAGCATACATGATGTGAACGGAGGCCCGCCCACAATGGGCGGAGCGTGTCGTGAAGCGGACAGCGTTTTCTACAAGAGCTCATAAATCGGCTCCGAGATGACTTAGAGACCGGAAAACAGTGGATAGAGGTTAGGAGAGGAGGAGAAGCTAAATGTCAAGGCTGGGCGTGGCTTACACCAAAGTGGGCGGGGTTTGCCACGAAAATTCATGTCTCATAACGTCCCTACAAGACCTCATAATTCGGCTCCGAGATGACTTAGAGACCTGAAAAAACGTGTGTAGAGGTGAGAGGAGGAGTAGAGGTTGAATGTGAACGCTGGGCGTGGCACACCCCGAAGTGGGCGGGCGGAGTTTGCCACCACTCTCATAACTCGGTTCCTAGAAGAAGTTAGGCGACCGGGAAAATGTGGATAAGGGTTGACGGAGGGAATGGGGTTAAATGCTATTGGTGGGCTAAGCATGCACCAAAGTGGGCGGAGTTTGCGACGAAAATTCATGACACGATTCCAAGAAGTCCCAAAAACCGGAAAAGGGTCAATGGAGGTGGGTGGAGGTGGGTGGAGGAGTGGAGCCCAGCTGCTATCGGTGGGCGGGGTTGACCAAAGTGGGCGGAGTTTGCGACGAAAATTCATAACTCGGTTCCAAGAAGTCCTGGAGACCGGGAAAAAGTGGATTGAGTTTGTCAACGGAAGGGAGTCAACTGCTATTGGTGGGTGGAGCGTGCGTTGAAGTAGGCGGTGTTTGTCACGTGATATTACAGTTGAAAGAGAGCCCAGAGGCTGGGAAAAGTGGATAAAGGTTGGCGAAGGAATGGGGCCAAATGCTATTTGTGGGCGCCAAGGATTTGCGGAGTTTCCCACGGTGAACTATAAAAATATCAATGGCCCTGTTTCCTATCAATAGGGTCCCGTGTGATGCACGCGCATGCGTGCTCCACTAAATGTAAATGAATAAATCACATTTTTCAGGAAACTGTAGGTGGGATTCTAACGACGAGAAGTCTTGTCCTCGTCCGAAAATTGAACGAAGTTTTCTTCTGCACAATAATCCATGTTCAGAGCATCGATCACAAAATTTTTGTACTTCGTTGAGTGCTCTTTTTCCCAGGATGAGAGATCAGATGCTTTACAAAAGAAGAGTTCAACCCTTAATTCAACTTTGGCGTGTGCTCAACCCAAGGAGTCGCCCTTCAAGAATGGCTCGCGCGACGGAATGACAAAGCACAGCAAAATAGAATTTTTTCATACCGACATGAATTAATGGCATAAATCACAAGAATGAGGATAAGAGGTTGCCATAGCCAGGAATCGCTCCAGGTTCCAGCGGTTTCCGGGTAGTTGTGGTAAACATTTCAGCACCTAGGCCATGCTTCACCTTGAAGTAGTCTTCAGTGTCATGTTCATTACATGTAGTAAACGCTGGGGTAGAGTTACTGTCGAAAACTGAGCAAAGTGGAACTGGGTGATGAAGAGAATGATGGCATCTAGTTAGAATATTGTACAACAAATTTAAGGGTCAAGGTAAGCGCGGTACACACTTCCTTTACTTGCAAATTAATGAAGGAAGAAAAAACCCAAAGCACCAACATCCGTAAGTAGCTCGATCCAATTTTTCAAAAACATTATTTGACATCGCAACATATGTAGGATACTTCACTTCGTTTTCAAACCAAATTTCAATTAGGTATGCATTTTGAAGAGTGAGGACGGTACTTAGAAATCCTACCAGATGCGAGTTCGGCTCGAGGACACCCATTCTCCGATTTGTGCTCGAATGCGTAAACATGATGATGAGAAGCCTGAAAATATAGGTCGATAGGTTTTGCTCTACCAATCGGCTGGAATACTGATCGATTCTTATGAGCACATTCATAACTTTCTATTATATCTGTATACCACATTCTGAGACTTCAACTGCAACTAATATAATCTGCGTTTTATTTTTTCTTCAGGTTTTCGAGGACACAGTAGAAGTGGACTTGAATTCATCACCTATCTCTCTGGAAAACCAGTCACGCAATAAAACTTAACTTCAATTCCTAGCGAAAAGGATATAAACGAAGCAGTAAAGTTGTAGAGCTTGAAATTCTGTAGTGATGGCTTGGTCACTTTCTCAGAATTTTTCGACAGCCATATAGTTCGGAAAAGCAGCACATTTAGAGCAAACCAATTAGACATTGGTCTGTGCACTAATTTTTGCTGCGTTTATGGTGCAAACAACCGTTTGTTTCATGAGGAAATTCAACTATTTCACTAACAACATGTTGAAGGCACGGGCGCGACTGCATTAGTGTGTTTTCCGCTCGAAAAAGATCTTCACTCTATATAATGCGAAAAGTCTGTCTGTCCTTCTGTCTGCCTGCCTGTCAGTCAGTCAGTCAGTCAATTAGTATGTCAGTCAGTCAGTCAGTCACTCAGTTAGTCTGTCAGTCTGTCTGTCTGTCTGTCTGTCTGTCTGTCTGTCTGTCTGTCTGTCTGTCTGTCTGTCTGTCTGTCTGTCTGTCTGTCTGTCTGTCTGTCTGTCTGTCTGTCTGTCTGTCTGTCTGTCTGTCTGTCTGTCTGTCTGTCTGTCTGTCTGTCTGTCTGTCTGTCTGTCTGTCTGTCTGTCTGTCTGTCTGTCTGTCTGTCTGTCTGTCTGTCTGTCTGTCTGTCTGTCTGTCTGTCTGTCTGTCTGTCTGTCTGTCTGTCTGTCTGTCTGTCTGTCTGTCTGTCTGTCTGTCTGTCTGTCTGTCTGTCTGTCTGTCTGTCTGTCTGTCTGTCTGTCTGTCTGTCTGTCTGTCTGTCTGTCTGTCTGTCTGTCTGTCTGTCTGTCTGTCTGTCTGTCTGTCTGTCTGTCTGTCTGTCTGTCTGTCTGTCTGTCTGTCTGTCTGTCTGTCTGTCTGTCTGTCTGTCACGAAATTCCCTAGCTAAGCGGACAACAACCTAGAGGGACCGGGTCAAGTGTGGGATGGGTGGCCAGGTCTCGAGAAGTACAAAACACACATCAGCTAAGCGGAGCCCCGCCCACAGTGGGCGTGGCGTGCATCGAAATGACTGTACTGACGACCAAGATTTCATTTCACAAAACAGCCTCGAAACTGGGCCAAAAAGTGGGTAAAGGTGTGCATTGGTAAGTCACATCGAATTAGGGAGACCCACCCCGGTGGGCGGGGCGTTCTCCAAAAAAGCAGTGCTTTATGAAAAATTTCATAACTCGGTTGGGAGAAAGCCTACAGAGCAGAAAACAAATTGGTGTAGGGGAGCAATGTCTAAGGTGTTCCCAGCATACATGACGTGGGCGGAGGCCCGCCCACAATGGGCGGAGCGCGCTCTGAAGTGTACAGCGTTTTCTACAAGTCCTCATAATTCGGGCCGGAGAAGTCTTAGTGAGCCGGAAAAAGGTGGATAGAGGTGGGTGGAGGAGTGGAGGCCAACTGTCATCGGTGGGCGGGGCATGACCAAAGTGGGCGGAGTTTGCGACGAAAATTCATAACTCGGCTCCAAGAAGTCCGGAGGCCGGAAAAAGGTGGATAGAGGTGGGTGGAGGAGTGGAGGCCAACTGTCATCGGTGGGCGGGCTTGACCAAAGTGGGCGGAAATTCATAACTCGGTTCCAAGAAGTCCCGGAGACCGGGAAAAAGGTGGATAGAGGTGGGTGAAGGAGTGGAGCCCAACTGCTGTCGGTGAGTAGAGCATTTCCAAAGGCAAGGCAAAGTGGGCGGAGTTCTCCACGAGTTTTTGTAATTTGGCTCGAAGAAGTCTCGGAGGATAGAGGTGGGTGAAGGAGTGGAGGAATTGTGACCTTCTCCCACTCAGGCCCTTCAACCCAGTGGACTCCTCTATGTGAGGATGTTGTAGAGCAAGACCTCATAAGACTTCTCCAGCTCGGTGGGTGCTCTGAAGTTAGCGCTTCAGAAGAGGTGGGACGACATCGCCGTTGGCTACCTGCGGCGCACTGCTGATTTTGTCGTTGGACGTCAGAAGGCCTCTCTCAAAGCAGAGTCGTCAAATTCAAAGCACCTTCTGCACAAGTGATCAAATAGCTTAACTCTATCTTTGTGTTCGGTTTCCTGATCGAGTCTCTTTCTTGGCTTTTACACACAAAAACATGGCGTCCTATACTTTTCGGCCACCCTGTATATACACTGCGTTCAATAATGATACAGCCACCTAAATTTGTTCGAAAACTTAAAGTTTATAGAGTTTCTGAAAAACTGTCCAGATAGAAAATGTGACAAATTTCATGGCGAGTTCAGATATCAACACAAAAATCCATGTCGAAAACACCAAAAATTTTGTGCTTATTTTTTCAGAAGAGGTCGATTTTCCTATGTTCAAAAATGATACAGCCACCCCGTGTTTCTTCGTTGAAATTCATTTTTGCTTCATGAAACTGATTCGCAGTTATCAGGCTTTCACCTTAATGTTCCCACAAGATAAAAAAGACAGTTGGTTTTGAAAAAGGGTAAACTGTAAAAAAAACAGGAATCGTCAAGCAGTCATATTGCGCAAAATTGAGTCAAAGCTCCAATACGGTTAACAATCTTTTCTGGAATCCTGTAGGTTATGGAACAAAGAAGAGCTCTGGATGTTCATCATTGCTTTTTGGTCAAGTTAAACTTCGCATTTTGGGGAAACATTTCAATTTCATCGAACAGTGCCCGGAATTCCAGTCTTCTTTCAAATTAAACTTTCAATGGATATTGTTTGGGATGTGTTGAAGATTTCCGAGGTCATTCTTCAATGGAGAATTAAAGAGAACCTTGTTTGTGAAAAGAAATTCTCTCGAAAACTGAGACATTTTTTGCTCGAAAGTGTAGCCACGTCCACTGGAGCAAGATCAGTTCTTTTGTCTGTTATGTCTTACTTTCTGTCTGCGTTTCTCTCAATGTTTTTCGCTTCATAGGAGTCTAATGAAAGGAAAAACCCTTAATGAGGAAGGAAAAACTCGAAAGAAAGTAAACAGAAAGTAAGACACAACAGACAAAAGAACTGATCTTGCTCCAGTCGTGGCTACACTTTCGAGCAAAAAATGACTCAGTTTTCGAGAGAATTTCTTTTCACAAACAAGGTTTCTTTGATTCTCCATTGAAGAATGACCTCGGAAAATCTTCAACACATCCCAAACAATATCCATTGAAAGTTTAAATTTGAAAGAAGACTGAAATTCCGGGCACTGTTCGATGAACTTTGAAATGTATCCCCAAAGTTAGAATGAATTTCAACGAAGAAACACGGGGTGGCTGTATCATTTTTGAACATAGGAAAATCGACCTCCTCTGAAAAAATGAGCACAAAATTCTTTTATGGATTTTCGTGTTGATGTCCGAACTCGCCATGAAATTTGTTGCGTTTACGTAGACAGTTTTTAAGAAACCCTATAAACTTTGGATTTTTGAGCAAATTGTAGGTGCCTGTATCATTGAACGCAGTGTAAATACCAGTTGGCGCTACACGCGTTGCGCGCAAATCAGTTCTGCGGCGATATCGTGGTGCGTGAATTCTCGAATTTGGCCCAATACACTTCGAATATTTGACTTTCAAGCTGAATTCTATCCGATTGTCCCATGCTTCATCCACCGATGGCTTTTGACCTTCCCTCCTTCCTCCACCAATTGTCCCCCTTCGTCAACCAATTGTCCGCTTTTCCCGGTCTCGGACTGCCTCTGGACCGATTTATGAATCTCGTGGTAAACTCCGCCTATTTCTTTGCATGTCCCACCTATCTTTTTCTTCCTCGCCAACCTCTTCCCACTTTTTACCCGATCTCTGAACTGTCTCTGAGCCGATTTATAATTTTGGCGGCGAAACCTGCTTTTTTGGTGTATCCTCCGCACACCATTAGAAATTCACTTCCTTTCCTTCGCCCACTTCTCTCCCGGTCTCCAGGACTTCTTGGAGCCGAGTTATGAATTTTCGTCGCAAACTCCGCCCACTTTGGTCATGCCCCGCCCACCGATGACAGTTGGCCTCCACTCCTCCACCCACCTCCATCCACCTTTTCCCCGGCCTCCGGGACTTCTTGGAACCGAGTTATGAATTTCCGTCGCAAACTCCGCCCACTTTGGTGCACGCTCCACCCACCAATAGCAGCTGTCCTCCCGTGCGTTGTCGGACTCGACCCACTCTTTTCCCGGTCTCCTGGACTTCTCAGAACTGAATTATAAGCTTAGGGCGGACTCCGCCCACCCACCGATAACAGTTAACCTCCACTCCTCCACCCACCTCTATCCACCTTTTTCCGGCTCACTAAGACTTCTCCGGCCCGAATTATGAGGACTTGTAGAAAACGCTGTACACTTCAGAGCGCGCTCCGCCCATTGTGGGCGGCCTCCGCCCACGTCATGTATGCTGGAAACACCTTAGACATTGCTCCTCTACACCAATTTGTTTTCTGCTCACCGGGGGTTTCTCCCTAATTCGATGTGACTTACCAATGCACACCTTTACCCACTTTTTGGCCCAGTTTCGAGGTTGTTTTGTCACTGAAATTGAAATCTTGGTCTTCAGTACAGTTCATTTCGACGCACGCCACGCCCACTGTGGGCGGGGCTCCGCTTAGCTGATGTGTGTTTTGTACTTCGTGAGACCTTGCCCACCCACCCATCCCACACTTGACCCGGTCCCTCCAGGCGGATCCCGAGGAGCTAGGGAATTTCGTGACAGACATACAGAACGACAGACGACAGACGAAGCGCTTTATAGTAAGTAGGACACATACACTTGAATATGCAGTAATTAATGCACGCATCAACTAACAGCGAATCGATTTCGAGCTGAAAAATCGATTGGATAGCTTAAGGATACTCACAAAAGAAGAAAAAAAATGGCTTGACGACTAATTCAACAAAATCAATACAAGACCTTACGAAATATCCTACCTCATCGTGATGGTGGTTGGGCTGTGAAGTGTTGTTGTTATTGTGGCCTTTCCGAGTGCTCGGAATTACCATCGCGATTTGTTGACTGAAAATTCATTTATTCTTCTTCTATTTTCAAATACGAACAAGCGCCTATGTTATTCCAACACAGATATTCCCATCGTGTGCTTTGAGAAGCTCATATCTATCTAATAATTGGAATGTTACCTAGCCGAAGTGACTGTTTGCGTGCATTAACGAGTGAACATGCAACTGATGCCGACATATTAAATAGTTTGAGACATGCAGGTTTATCCAGACAAAAGCAAAATCTCTCCACTTCTAGACAATCATAGAAGACATTTTGATAGACGTGATTCTTAACTATGAAATCTTTTCAAATAGAAAACCATGTTCACAAAAAGGTCAATTCACCGTCAGACGATTGGCCGTGATACAAAAAAAAGAAATAGAAAAGGTGGTTGGGATTATGGCATTAGCCGCTTGAGCAGCCTGGCTTGTTTGATGGATTGCTTCCTTGGAACCAGTAGGAATACAATTAAAGAACAATGAAGGACAAAAATAGAAGAGTAAAAACTTTATTAGGTATCATATGCGACACTTTGAAAAACATTAGCGTTTCGAATACTACAATACATAGTAATGATTCGATATCAAAGTTTCTACATTTCTGGTATGCCTTTATTCTGGTAATATTTCGAATCTTTTTATATTGGCTACGCTAAGAGCAATTTTCTCGAACTATTAGCAAAATATTTGGCGGTATCTACCCATGAAGGTATCCCTCTTGGCATAACACCTTTTTGGTACGGAATCAGCCACCATAGATGAATCTATGCCTTGTAAACAAAACTCGCGATACGCTGATTCGATTGAAATGTGAAATTAGAGGTGCCAAATGGTGAGCCTGTGAAAAAGAAACAAGCGAAATGGTCAAACCTGGGAACGGCAACTTCTTCCGCCCAGTTTAATTCATAATTTTACGGGTTATCCACGGTTCTTGATACATCGGCGGCCCTTGCAACAAATATATTTACAGATTTTTCCACCATAACTCGTTAAAATCGTAGCATTTTCGTAAACGTTGCAGCCCATTTCGTATTTCTTCCACCCCATTTCGTAAACGTTGCAACCGATTTCGTCATTCTAACGCCCAATTCGTCATTCTTGCAAGCAATTTCGTAAACCTTGCAATCAATTTCGGCAAAAAACCCCGTGGAATTTAATCTCACAAATCTCAATCTCGGGTTTACCAAAGGTCCGCATCACTAATGTGACATCTATGTACATATTTTTGGCACTGGGTCCAAATTGGGGCCAAGGCGCCAGGTTTCGCCACTGATCATTCCCACCATATGCTGTGAGCTTTTGTATGGGGGTTGTTTCGAGCCATGATTGCGAATGTGATACTCGTTCTTGGCGCTGGCCCCATTTGGCGTCTACTTACCGCTCGTCTGCGCCCTCCCACCTGTTAGATCGAGAAATAACAACCAAACCAACAAACAACCCCCTTATGGCAAAAACGAACGACATAATCGTAATCAG
>MU869990.1:16535-35411 GCA_036418205.1 Ostertagia ostertagi | reverse complement strand
TTGGCTGGTACCGCAACGCGACCGCGGACGCTAGCGAATCGCGCGATTCGCTAAGTCTGACATCGGCCTACGCCTAATTTAACCTTTTCTTTTTTGGGTTTGCTTCCAAAAATAAAGTAAGCTCGAGGTGAAATGAAAAGGTCTCCTTCGATGATTAATTCACTATTAGAAATACCAACTTACAGCTCGTTTTTCGTATATAAAAGTATGGTTTTTCATCCACCTTTGCACTTAGGTCGTAAAATTCAGAAGACTGCGGTCATCGTAGAATTGACGGTGACCTCAACTCGCGGATATTTTCCACTTGGTGTTCAATAGTCAGGCAGCGTTCCACTCATTAGTGGGAGAGCCGAGCACAATAGCCTCGTATGCGGCTTGTTACAGCGCCCGTTGCCGAACCGGCAATCAAACGCGTGAACTGAGCGCGAGGGTTAATGGCGACCGCGGAATCAACCGCTGAGGATTAATTCCTCCAGCGCGCGACAGCCACTAATAAACAAATGAGAGCTTCCACATTCTAGTCAAGTCAATAGAGACCAGTTGTGCGGTACATGCAAATATGAGGACTTGCTGAACAACGTTTCAAAGGTTGCAATGTATAATTGTAGAGACGTTGATCTTTTAAGAGCCCTATTCTACCTCAACTTATAGACATAACTACTTGAACTATATAACAATTCTGCAGGGTTAAAGAAATTATAAGTATCATATCGATATGGGTTTACTACCCAGCATAGCCAAGCTGGAAACGGTCAGGAGCATCTTTTTGTCTTTCACAATCTTGATATCAAAATTCCACTTCATTTTTTTTTCAAAAAAAAGTAATGTGGTTGATGTACAATCGCTACGCAAACACGGTTTCAATACCATCACCACAAGCCGCACACTTAAATCATAATATCAAGAGCACGAAGAAAATAAAAGATGCTCTAGACCAACCCCTGTTTGGCTATGATGGGCAATGATGGCCATATCGACACAATACTTGACCACTCCAACTGAGAACCATCCGCCCTAGGCGTATTGCGCGGGTACTACTGAATCACTCAAACCCGCCTTCACAACCCTTTGTTCGCTTGTGAGATTGCACAATGAAAAACCCCGGTGTTGGTGTGATTTCAACCCCTTGTCAATAACTGCACTAATTATAGCAGGCTTTAATGGGATATGTGTAACCCCGCCACTCACGCTGTTGTAATGTTGATCAAAAGCAACCCCTCAGTTATTCATCAGAAAAGTGTCAATGTTGATCGATGAATGGAATTGGCGCACGTCGGAACTAGACACTTGTGAAAGAAGCTTCACCTCCTAGAAACAATTGAATACTACTTGTGGAGAGTAAAGACCACTCTCTCCACCCGAGAATTCCTTCACGAATTACGTAAAAACACCACTTCCCACAAGAGCACTTCAAGTCTTTCAAAGGAGCAGCAGCTGCGAGCAGCCTGGTCCCAAGGCGAGCTTCACCCTTCACAACTCCTACTAGAATACTGACCATATAGAGCACACCCCTACGTGATATTCTGGCGTTGAAAGAACCACTTCAGCCACTCGCGAGCGCCCGTGTGGCATGCCTCGGTTATTGACCCGCAGTGCAAACTTGGCGACCCACATATGTGAGGCATTCATCAACACTATGTAAACAATATAACAGACCACTAAGTACATTCCGTCCACACAAACGCGCTGATACATTAAGGAGTTACTCAGAGCTACGAATTTTATAACTTCTACAGGCAATAATGAAGAGTAAGAGGGAACTGTGCTGCTGCTTGCAAATACCAACATCCTTCAGATAAAGCCTTCAGATAGCGCCTTATCACAAACGCTCATGAACTTTTGCAAGCAGGACTCTTGATCTGTTGCACCCTTCACTCAATCTTGGCTCTTCGACCAGTTTTCCCTTTTTTTGAGGAGTAGCCCCCTTCCAAATTTCACTTTCGTGCATTTTCGTGTTTCGTGTCACAATCTTCTTACCAGCATTTGAGAATATACATATTAGGTGATAACCTCGATGCGGAAGGAAAAGCAGAATAAAACTACATGAAAAAAAGAAAAGGGAAGAAAGGCAAACGAAACCACGTGTAGAAGAAGCGTCTCTGTCCCACTACGGCCGATGTTAGACTTTGCGAACCGCGCGATTCGCTAGCGACTGCGGTCGCGTCGCGGCCAGTGAATCAAAATTAAAAACCTTTGAGACCACGGACTCTCAAATCGATCTCATTCGATTTCTTCCCAACTAGATCATCAAGCAATACCGCTGACGCTGTTGAGGAATGAGTTCGGTTTCCGCGAGCGCTTTCAACTCTCTTCCGCTGTTCTTCCAGAGCTCCTGGCGAGCCAGGATAGACTCCGGGAGATCGTAATTCAGCAGAAACATCTCTTGCTTGGATGAACACCTCCAGGCTAGGACTAGGTGTTGGAGGAACTGGGCAGCCTGTAGCTGCGGTATCATTGAATAAATGGAGAAGCTCGTCTTCGTTCGTGTCGGGGTCGATTCTAGGGAGAAGATACAGTCGATTCCATGGCACCGTTAAGCCACTAGCTCCATGTTATCAACTGTCTTGTTATCAGTGTTCTTAGATGCTTCAGTTTTTCCACAATTCACGCACAGATTATGGCCGTGCTCCGCGATCGTTCACTGGCACAGAAAGAATCACCGACAAAGACTGCAGCAACGAGCGCCTGCCTTTTGTGAGTCAGACCTTTTCTCCTGGATTTCTTCTCCTATTATGGGAAGAATGGAAATTGGTACCAACTGCAACAGAACACACTCGATGCCAGTAAAATCCTTTCCTAACTTCCTATCACAGGATGTATTCTTCTGTACTGGCCATAGAATGAATGCCACCAGCACTTACCTTGTAGTGAAGTTTCTGACATTCACATTTGGATAGCCAGCGGTCTTCATCTGGCACCAAAGTAGCAGCGCCTCCTTGGCGGATCGCGTCTCATGGTTGTCAGCGTCTTCGAAGGTAATATCTTGGATCTGTAAATAACTCCAGAAAATAAAATGTGCATCAATTTGAATAAAACCTCAGTAACGAATCAAAAGAAACGACAAAAAGGTCACCTGGAATCGCAAAATGATGGTCCAGATCAGACCTAGGGTTAGGCGAGGGTTCCCATCGACGATGTCGTGACAGCCAAGATTCTCCAAGTGTACATGCTGGTCTTTGAGAAACTGCAAGCCTTTGTCGACATTCTCGAGACAATGGATGCGCATTTTTCCACGGGTAGGCTTCGGCTGAAAAGAATAAAATCCACATTTCGCCACACTGCAGTTAACGAGCATGGTAAAAAGTCTCTCTCCCTATGAATCACGAGCGACGCTGAATGTGCCTTCATTTTCGACGTATGTTTCTCAATGGGCTTAAATGGTAGCTAATTTGAGAAAAAAAAACAGCAATCATCACATCGTAGCGTTAAAACAAAACAAATTTAGTTTTCACTTCGACGTTTCAAATTGATCGAATTAAAAAGTTTAAATATGAATTCTGATGTTTGGGAGGAATACAGTTTCATCACCAAGCATTCAATTTAACACACACACAAAAATACCAACACTATGGATAAATTCCGAAATGATAGCCTATTTCCGTATACAAAATCATCGTTTGTCAATCGTCATTCTGTTCGAAATGCGTATTGCAATCTCCCTCCCGTCTCAACGTTTGATTAATAATCCCCATGGGAAGCATAGGCGACACCGCAGTAGGAACAAAAAGAGCCACCAAGAGCAATTCCATGATGCTCTCCACCAATCACTTGGAAAGACACCATAAACCATGCAGAAAAATAAAATACCAAAATTTAGAAAGAATTCGACTCTACCAAAATTGAGTCTCTACCAAATCCAAAAAAGACCCCCAGGCGATCTTTGAATTGAATCAGCGCAAACTACGACTATTTAAAAAAATCACCAAAAAACTTTCGAATGCATACGACCTCTATTTCACACCAAGGTACTTTACCAAAAAAAGCTAGGTCAAGAATGGTTTTTTCATTGCCCCTATTCTGAATCCTACTCCTCGTTCGCGTGCACATCGATTAACCACAAAGTCACCGTTGAGATTGGAGACATAAACTTTCAAGAGCATAAAATCATGAATGAATGACCCATAAACACTTGCTAACGGCATCACTCATCATCGATTCTGTTCAGAACTCTCCCCAAATTCAAGAAACATTTTTGAAACCACGGACCAACGAAGTTGAGCGAAAACAAAACCAAAAACAAGTTGAATCTGAAACTAACCAGGCGTTCCCCGGATAAAACTTCTAATAGTTTTAGCAACATTTTTCCGTCTCGCATATCCATATAGAGATCCTGAATCTTGCAGCTGACTCTGACTAGATGAGAGTTTACCCATTTCGTGAACGTTTTCTTCTGCACGTGCTCTCGTTCTTCTGTAAACAAATGATCATCATGAATCCACCAATGAATTCCCTTCAGTGTCATAAATAACCTAATCATCATTTATAAAGATGAAGCGATAAAAATGGAATCCCTCAAAAATAAATTCTAATATCTTCGCCTCAAAAGAAAAGGTTCAGAAAACTTCAAGAAAACAAAAAAAGTCCAGTTCGACGTGACAGAAGAAAAAGAGAAAAATATGGCTTAATCCACTCTAAGAGATCAGAAGAAATAGTTTCATAACGGTTAATCATCTTCTCGTTCTCCATGAGTTCGTTGATAACCTGAATAATTCAATCTCGTTCGAATGCACCAATCTCTGTGTTTTCTTAAAAAAATAATAACTCAAACCTTTCCAATACGTTTCCCTTGAATAGTCTCCTGCTTCAACTTGTTGAAGTAGTGGTAGTAAGTAACAACATAGGTGATGATGGACTTCTCATCCGGATCGCGGACATTAACGTCTAAAATTGAGAATTAAGCTCCTGCTTCTCAATTTCCTCTCTCGATCCTCTTTTTTACTAACCTTCGCATCCAGGAATTTCGAAAGGCCTAGTTGTTGCTCAGCAGTATCGAAAGCGTTTTGTAGGTTATACACAGCGTTCGACTTTTGCAAATTGTCGTAGTCGATCAAGTCTGGGCGGTGCTTGTGAATGAGAGCGTTGAACGCCAAACCATCGCATATCATCCATAAGGTCCAATGTAAGAAGCATATCATGGAATATGCGCTGGATCGCCATAGACAGCTCAAGCCTGACACGACGAGCAAGAAGGAGCTGAAAAAAGCCTTACTCTAATCGACTTGGTTCACTCAATACAGACCTAAGGTAATCAAAATGCTGTAGCAAACTGGCTTGAACAAACCTGGAATAGGTAATTCCAAAGCTTGAGCACATTTTCTTTCCTGTTATTGATCTCATCAATTCCATGGAAGTTCTCAGCCTCAAGTTCTCCTAAATTTCGACCAATAATCATAAAATCATCAACAGATTTGGGCTTATATAATAGATAAGGTGGTGGAAAAAGGAAGAAGTAAACAATATTGTTTAGACAACGAACCTGCAACAGCAACAACTGCTTGTACACGTTCTTCGTATGCGAAAATGTCTGTTTCAATGGCCTCGTGCTTCTTTGTAGCGGCCTAAACGATGGATAGCATTGTTAGCATAATATTGTTTGCAAAACGGTTATTCATTTTTGCACAGAGCGAAAACTTTGGATTACCTCAACACTAGCGAGATCTGATCCGAAGTTGTCTTGACTGACAAGACGCTGGTTTTCGGTAAGCCAGGTCTCCCTCATCTCTGCCTTGCGGTTGAATCGAGCAGCAAGCTGCTCAAGTTTCTCTTGCCGGATTAGCTCCTCTTTGAGAGCAAGCTCACGTTCATGCTCTGCCTTCTCCAACGTGTCCCACGCCTGAAAAATGATTCCGTTACCTTGTTCATCCTTACTTCATCATGGAGCATCTTGTAAATAACCAGAAAAAAATTCAAAAATCGATGCCATAGTTATACACAACATTAAGAAAATGCTATCAAGAAACAACTTATTTGTTGCCATAACCACTTTTCTACTGATGATCTATGCCAGCATAAAGGAGCTTCAGTCTAACACCTACCCTGTTGATATCTCCGATCAGTTTTCCTTCACGAGGCACAAATGGGCGCTGATTGTTGGCGCGCATCGCTGACTGCAGGGTGAATAAGAGCACCTCCAGCTCACCTTTTTCTTCGAACCTCAATTCACAACGATGAGCTCCTAACACTTAAATGCACTAGGGGAAACGACAATCAAAATGATGCATGAGACTCACTTTGGAGGCTTCTCCTGCGTTCGATATGCGTTGAACTCAGCGAGCTGTTCCTGCACTCCGTGCAATGAATTGTGGAATTTTCTGAAGAATAACATTCAGAAGTTTAATCATCTCTACAAAGAGCTTCAAATCGGCTCCCTTACCTATCATTGAGATTGGTTCCAATTGGCGTTCAATTTCGTTGAGTTATTCTCGCGGTTCTTATGTTTGCCCTAGGACGAGTGCTCGTGTCACAATATCTTTGCCGGGTAGCTGGGAACTGATAACCTGAAAAAACTCATCTGGAATAGGGTGATTGAAATCTGGAAACTAATACTAAAAGACGTCGATTAAAGTACTTTGTGCTCTACTGCTATAAAAATATGTAGATTCCAACGTTACGCGGCTCCTGATCCTTAATGCGGCTCAAGTACTCCAGCCGATCATCCACTCAGGAATGGCATTTAGTCTTCGGTTCTTTTCGAGTGGTTTTCGCTGAGCCAACAGCTAGATCAAGCTAGTTCTGATATTGACAAAGTACATGTCCTCTCTTAACGGAGACTCACGTTTTACGAAAATCAGCAAGACGGTTACACGGAAAATGCAACGAAACCAAAAAATAATATTAAGATTAAGATGAAACCTCTGCTGACAAGATTAGCGCTACGCTCCGTTCAACTACGGCTGTTCACCACAGGTAGCCGCTTGCCATCTGACCGTTTGCGGTCGCGGAACTCGGAAGATTTTTGGCTCTGCCAACCACGAAAGATAAAATGCTGGGTTGACCGCGAAAAAGAAGATGTTAAAAAACAAGTATTAGATCTGCTATACGCATTGAAGGGAAAACACGGAATAGGGAACAAGGGTTTCAAACCTTGGCAGTCCCTGACAACAGCATTTTTTCTTTTTGACGCTTCTCCAATGTATTACTTAACTAATCGGGTTCGAGCTAAGCATTGCGCTTTTGAAGCCTATCTCTGACGTCTATAAGATGGGCGCAATGTCGTCAGATTAGAGACTGGCTGAAATCAGAAGTGTATTATTTGACAAGTACTTACAGTCGGTAAGCAATCAGCAAATGGGGACGCAATTTTCGATAAAAAAAGGAACCAATAACATATCGCTTGCTACATTATCCAGTTCTAAAAGCAGCCAGGGCATAAGCAAACTTCGGACACAATAACAGGTCATTTCAAAAGCTTCTCGATTTTCAAACTTATATATGTAGCAACTTGATTTTCCACTGTTATTTTACATCAGAACCCGCCTTCCTTGTCACACTTTTATATAAAATTCAGCTCTTATGCCCTGGGGGAGGAAGAGGCGGAAGAGGGGGTAGGGGAGGCATAAAACAGGGCCGATGGTAGGTGAGACTAGGACCAAGCCCAGCAAAGGGAGAGAAACGCCAGGGAGAACACATTGCTCACATGCTCCCACAGGATTCCTTTCCCTTTTTTGAAGCTTAGTCCCAAGCACAGAAATTGGCTCACTCACTTGGATATCCCTTAAGGTTATGAGCGCCCAAATTCCAACTATTTTGTGAAGATCAAGCTGACGGACGAGTATGGAAAACTTTGCAGTTGCACTCTCCATAGGAACTGGGATGCAAGGCCAAAGAAATCACCAATAACGTTTGTGAAGTCTATGGTGGCGAAAAAATTGTGGTCGAACGAGACTATTCTAGTTGAGTAATGCCATGCTGATATTAAATATTTTGTAGCATTATTTGTACTTCACAAAACTTTTTACTTCAGAAAACTTCATTTTTTCTGCCTAGACTCGTTTCACCGAAAAGCTGCTACATTCATAACTTCGAAAGACCTGAAACTTTCGAAGTGACCTGTGAGTTGCTTGCAATAGCAAATAGTATAAAGCAACATCGAATATATTAGAAAACCACGTATAACTAGTGAAACCGTTCCCCAAAAAGCGAAAATGTTAGTGGTAGTGGGCTATGGTCATAAATTCCTAAAAAAATAAGCTAATATGAGAAATGTACTGAAGAATCACCACATTCTCCTTTTCATCGACCTGAACATTCCAAATAGCCATAAAAATATTTCGAAAAAATTGTTTGAACCCGCTATGTCGCGTAATTTACCACGGTTAAAGAAAAAAAAACATATTAAAAGCAACAACCCAGGATCACGTTAGAGGGGTTGCAGCGCTCGATAAAGAAGATAGGAGTGAGGACTTGACTGGAAAAGGAGACAAGCAAAAGAAACTGCTGTTGAAGCCCTTAACAAGGACTACCACTCTTCCTCCTCGGGATGAGGATAGGGCCTGTCTGGAAGGGTTTTTTTTCAAATACGGCCGCATCAGGATGCTCTCAGGACGGATTAATCCTTACGATCTCATTCTGGGTTGTTGCTTTTTCCGAAGAGTGACTAGGAATATCAGAAACCACAAGACATGTGAAAAAAGAAAGTGGTAAGCGTACATCGGGTGGCAGCGCTTCAGCCTTCTGATAGAGCTGTTTGATGTGCGTGTCGAAGCCTTTCAGCTCATCAGTTACGTCGTCGTGCTTTCTGAGAAGCAGCTGCACGGTGCCTTCGTCCTTACCGACGTCATCGCTCGAAACCAGTCGTAGAGTATCAAGAAGATACGCATCGACGTCATCAGCGTGAGTGAAGAACTAAAATATATTGGAATTTTAAGATATTTCATCCCAGCGTATACCACTCTAAGACTCATAAAACAAACCTGGTAATAGTCGACGCCTCCAGCGAGTCTCTGGCGCCTCGCATTAGCAAGATCGCGAAGTTTTCTCAGATAGTCGCGAATCTCCTGGATACGAGGTGGGATGTTATCCGATCCTGAAAGGGGAATGTTCAAAGTGAGCATCCTTTATCATCTAAAAATCAAGTGAAAACTAGACGAACCAGGAATATTTTCCGACAGCAATTGATCACCATCTTTGGACAATTGTTTAAGGCTCCTCCTAGTTGTTTCGCATGGGCCAAGTGCAGGCGCTCAGCGATCCATAGTTTCTCGTCATCAACGTCACGTCCGAATTGGAAGGCTGCCTTTTTGCGCTCCAACTGACGTCTGCGATCGCCAAGAGGGAGCTTGCAGTCTGTAAACAAGGTATCACTTGACCTCTTTCTAATATTGCGGCATAGTTAATAAATCCTAGACCTCTGGAGCTGTCCTGTACAGCCAGCCTATGAGCGCGAATATCCTCTAGCTCATCTGGGTGCATCTCTTCCAATTGTGGTTCCATCTCCATAAGTTGATCGATGTGCTGGGCTCTAAATCGGACAAGTATGAGGTTCAGATTCTCGAAAAATCTAGGTAGTAGATAAAACTCGCACTTCTTGATCATTTCTGTCCTCGGATCATTTGTCTGCTTCTGAATTCGCCACGCATTTACAAGTTCGGTGAGGTCAGTCAGAGCATGGATCTTCTCGGACATATCCTTCTCCACTGGCGAGCCCATTCCTGCAAAGATCAATGCTGTGAATCTTTTGTGACATGCATGACACTGCTAATAAACGCACCTTCATGTCAGCAATGCTCTGCACATATAGTTGTTGTCGGTTGGCATCAAACAGTTTCTGGCCCTTTTCTTCGGTGGTCTTCTCCAGTTGTTCCCATTGATGAGCAAGTTCTACGATTTGGGGGTCAATGGTGCCTGTGAATTCAGGCTTCTCAGCGCCCAAGTCGATAGCGGCATGTTTGCAAAGCTGGTCAAGGCGGTCCTGCGAAATCACACGAAAAAAAATTAGATTTCAAGCGTGAAAATGATCTAATGAAATTAATAATACATTGTAATTCACTTTGGGAAAAGGCTAGGTGTGACGTACGATTTCGACAGCGTGATATGTCTTTGATCTCTTGCAATCACAGAATATTTACTTAGCAACTCGCTAGATTGACTTTGCAAATTGTGGGGTAAATAAAATAGTGAACTACAGGACTCGACAATATCGAAGTATATTCGCGAAGTTATTCTTCGAGTTAGCACATAAGCGATTCATAGTACTCGGATAATCAGAAGATAACGCTCGTATACACTGACTTCGTAATATCAAACGATTTTAGGCCTAAAAAGAAAACGGCACCTGTAGGTCTCATCTTGGGCACGAATCATCTTCTCTTCGATCCATTCACGCAATTCTTCACAGTCAGAAAGGAACTGTTGCAACGCGAGTGCATCTTCACATTTCGCGAGCAACGCCTGCGCCCGTTCACGGTTCGCCTCACGACGTTCATCGATATTACGAGCCTTCTTATGAATCTAAAAACAACAAGAGTATATAAAAACTAATGCGCTAGTGCTTTTGGAAAAAACTTTCACAGTCCCTTATCGGACGATAACGCTCCATCTATGCACAGTGGGATCCTCCAAACATTCGACGGCGACGAATACTTCTCAGTCGTTGGCGATCCATAGTTGTCATGAAGTCTAAGGTTGTAATCTTCTATTTATATTGTTCGAATGATATAGAAAATATAACATTACAGTGAACACCCCATCAAAAATCGGGACTGAAATTCACGAACCTGGTGCCTCTTGAGCATGTTCTCGGCCTGCTCTAAGCTGCTTGGAGCTTCGTCTTTGGTGAGGTAATTCTCCTGCTGCGAGAGCATAACCTCAGCCTGTTTGGCGTCACGCAAGAACATCTGGAAAATTACTTTCCGATGTTTTCTCCAGCCGCCGTGGGAAAAAATGCGTTTTTCCCAAAGAAAAAAACTACATGTTACAAAATTATTAGGCTGACCTGTAGATTGAGTCCTTGACTGAGAAGATGTTGTCGGTTATCCCACATACGCTGAAGCTCTTCCCAACCTTCTTGCAAGCCAACAAGTCGCTGGCGCAGGAACATGTACCTGAAAAATGGAACCTTCTACCATTGACTCACTGCAGCATAATCAATGCAATAAAAAATGATTCGTATCACACTCGAAACTTACTGGTGGAATCAGTTCTGATCTTGGGCTGAACACGATCTCACATAGCGCCGCATCTTCTTGTAATACCTCCAGATATCCATTACATTTCGTCTGCTAATAGGCCACAGCGTTGTTGCTTGAGGCAGCTGCGCAGCCTCCGCTAACCGACTCGTGGCTCGATTCCTCCGAAGCAACCTGAATGGGTGTCATTGAGAAGAAACATATTTTTGCACATACATTGATCTATATGTCTCAAATACAAGTCCTGAGATGCGCAAATTAGAACGAAGACCAAGGATCATGCAATTGCTGCGGCACGCCCTCAGCCCTCCACCAATCAATAACATCCATCAATTCTTTAGTCATCTGTATTGCACAACGATGAACATTTCCTCTAATTCTCTATCTCTACTCTCAGCCGCAAGAAATAGCGCCTATTCAGCGTGAACGCGCCCATGCCTAATTACCGTATACTCGTGCCAGGTAACGTAACTATCGATATTTCTATCAGACGACCTGCGCCAGCAACGGACAGTCCAGTCGAAAAAGCGCCAAAAGTACTGCAAGATAACTACTGAAATCTGCCAGCCATGCACATCTAAACCTAGTTAAGAAGAGTCGCAACGAGGATCCGACTAGTTATCGTGCACGTAAGGATTTTGATTCAAATAGCCCGACGAAACAGATTAGTTTGGCTCAATCTACTACTGTTACTTGAAGTCACTCACTTGTCGCTGTGTAGCTGTAAGCCATGCTTGGAAGTGGTCCAAATCACGAAGGAATCGTTGCAAGTCACCAGCCTCGTCGAGCTTCGCTTCATGCTCGCGGACTTTCTTATTGAGAATATCCCACACCTTAAATTGAAAGAGGAATTCTTCCGAAGACAGAAGATTTGGAAAGGAGAGGTTCCCAAAAACCTACATGGTGGATACGTTTAATGTCTTCACGAATTGCTTGCGCCTCAGAAGGACGTTCTCGTTCTATTGAGTCGGCTTCCTTATGGAGTGCATCTAGTTTGGCTTGGATGGCCCCGAGATCTCGCTCCATCATTGAAAGCCTGCAAATCAGCACCATTTTTTTTGCGATTTTTGGTTATATGAACAAATACATGGAGAAGTCGAAAGATCACCTTCGTTGGAGTTTCATTACACCACTGAGATCATTGGTGAGAGCGTCAGAGTCTTCAAGTACACGAGTTTTATCTTCAATCCATGTAACTGTTTCCTGACAGTCGATCCTAAAAATTTCAATAAGCATGTGCATTTTATTGACAAACAGTTGCCAATAAGAAAGATAATGCATTCATATCCTGAATATAATAGAGCGTACCCTGAAAGGGTCCTCAGACGGTGAGCGCACTGTTCAAAGTTCAGCTTTCATCTGATTCGGACATTATCGCCGAAAGTTTAGCCAACGCGCATGAGCTATTTTTGGATGCCATATATGTCATTCCCGCATTTGGATTGCTGCACATGCAACAGTTGGCGAGGCATTCGTTCATACTGTTCAACCTTGAACCTCCGTACGCTTCAGACTCAAAGGACTTGCGAGGAAAACCTTCTAATTTTTAAACAAAACAAACCAATAATTGTTTTTGAAATAACAACCTTAAGCTTCTGATTTCACTTAGTCCTGGTCGGCCGAGTCGAAGCGTGCTTCATCATTAACTCTTCAAGTCTTTGTCCAGGACAAGCGTCGCTGACAGTTTGGCCTGAAATTACAAATGAAAAGTCCTATTTTGTTTGATAGAACGTCTACAACAATACCTTCTCATCAATCCAGGCTTCGACAGAATCAGCATCGGCATACAACTTGTAAAGTGAAAGCGCATCGATAAGACGTTGCTTCCTGAGCTGCGCAAGATCCTCGAGTTCTGCTGGGGTGACTGTCGGCATCAAGCCTTTCTTTGATGTGCCGAGATGTCTCACCGTGCCTAAATAAGTTAAATAAAGTTTGAAGCCTCATTTTTTGCCTACACTTCGGCGACCCAGAAATGAGAAAACGATGCTGTGCTCAAATTTCCAAAGGTCTGCTACTTCTAATCCATCCTCTCATTTGCCTTATCGCGCGATTTTACCATATTGTCATAAATTTTTACAGGGTTTTTTCATCGAATCCCACGCAGATTTCGATATTGACAAGCACGTAAAACGAATCTCAAGTATCCGGATGATTAAGAGCCCCGCGCAAATCAAACAAAAAATTTACACAAAGCCTCAGTCTGTTTAAATTTGCCATCAGTAAAATTGTGGGACACACACAGACAATGTCCAAACAAAAGTGCACAGCAACGAACAATAATCAAAAGAACTAACCGTTGTCAGCTTTTCCAAAGCAAGGAATCGTTCTTCTTGTGCAGCCGCCGATTTTTCAAAGGCTTCGTGTCGTTTGATGAGGGCTATCGTCTCTTCCAAACTTCGCCCATATTCGCGTGATATGAGATACGGTTCTTGTGCCATAAGCCAAGATTCCGCAACAGCGGCATCTCGGGCAAACTGATAGACTTCGAGAACTGGAAATAATAGGCCATTATTTTATTTACTGAGAAACAAGAAACTATTTGTTATTAGGCAAAAAAGTTAGCAAGTTCAAAAACTTTACTCACTAAGTTGCAAATACTCCCATCGATCCTCCCATCGTCGCATCATCTCTGCTCGTTCCGTTGTCAACTTTATTAATTTCTTCTCAATTTCACTGGATGCATAATGTTTACGATTCAACAAATCCCGTCCAAGTGAAATACATGCGTTGAAATTGTCTTCTCGAGCATCGATCTCCGCCTGGCAATAAATACTCTTAATTACTAGCGCAAATGCATCGAAGAATTAGGGCTTCTTGCAAGCTTTACCTTCAAACTTTGGTGATTGTTCATCAACAACTCAACACCGCTAACATCCTTTGGTCGTTCTTGACTTGTCATCTCTCGTTTGACTTCATCCATCCACAACAGAAGGTCACTAAAGAACCAAGTTAAGATGACTGGGACACATAATACTTGGCTCAGAACGAAATATCGACCAAAGTGTTTCCGATATCAAAATTTTTCCAGCAAAATATAAAAAGTGTGAGCAAGATTGAATGCTCAATTAAAATAATAATTTACTCACCGGACCATATTCATGAAGCGGAACAGGTCTGATGTATCGGTTAGACGAGATGTTCGTGCGTCGCACAATCCTCGAAGATGTCTCCATGCCTTCACAACTTCCGATTCACGTGCTGACATTTCCAGAGCTCGTTCTCCAGCATATCCGTCACGGAGTTCGCTGGCATCACGCTCAATTTGAGCCACCTTAACCATGTTCACATTCAAGGACATCGATCTGACTAAGAAAGGAAAAGCCAAAAATATATAATTCAGTTGCTGATAGCTGTATTCAAACCGCTAAACGATGAATATTGCACAGAAATTCTCTAACCTGCTCTCCAATTGCATCAATATCCTTTAAGAAGTTTTGGTGTTTCCTGGACAGTGCACCGACACTGCTTGAGTCTCTGCCCAAATCCTCGGGCATTGCGTGAGTCTTCTCAAGAATTCGCGAAAGACAATCACGGCAATCATGGAAGAATCTGAGCAAAGGTGGACATAACTACAGAACTATTGCATTAATGAATTAACGGTAACTCACTTGTGCAACAGACGACTTGACTCAAGCATTTGAGCACGCGTGTCAATCAGCTCAAGGAGATTTTCCCACGCCTCATTGAGGCTGTCCTTCCAAAGAGCAATGGTTGGAGCATCCGTATGACCAACAGCAATCAACTACAAACAGAAATTTTTAGTTAATTCCTCCCAGAAGATAGTACATTATTTGCAGTAAGAATTTACGGACAACTTTTCCAAAATGATCCGGAATCGATAATTAAAATTTCCATTTCAGTCAAGTTTCAGAATCTCGGGTTTCTCACAAAGTTCACTTCTGTTATGAACACAAGAATGACTCCAAAACGAGGTGGGTAAACTCATATATCAAAATTAAATTTTCGGAAAACATGTTGCGAAGTTTGATGAGTAAATACAGAACTCACCGCATCACAACCATCGTTGGCACGGGCTACTCGTTCCGATCCGATGTTCTCTGTGTCCCGGGCGAATTGCTGGAATCGCTCTTGCAGCATTTGTACGTGCTCGTAGTCTTGACCGTTCTCTTGGCTACCAGCAACCACCTTCAAATCAATGATTTTGAATTCCGCTTAAACCGATTTACACGCGCTACCGACCTCCTTGTCTGCAATCCATTGAAGCAGATCATCGATCTCACGATGAAGTGCGTACAATTCTAGAGTCTCGTCCAATCTCTTTCGGCGTTCCTTAGATAAGTCTTGAAGACCAGCATAGAGCTTCTCAATCTGAGACTGTCGTAGGGCAATTTGGTCACTAAAAATCAGGTTCGATTCCGAAAAATAGACAAAACCCATCAAAATGGCCTGAGAATCATAAAGTTGGAAATAATAATCAAATTCTTATCTACCTTAGCGGACTTCGTTCATCCACAAACTTCTGCGCCTTGGCAGCCAGTTGCCGAATGGTGTCGGCAAACTTGTCAATGTCAGATTGTAGACGCTCATGCTTCTTGATCTGGTTCCGGGTGGAGAATTCGTCTTTACCACGTTCATCCTAAAAAATTAGCATAACTGGAATCTATTCCATAACACGCATCAATTGTTATAAGTCAAGGAAGAAAAAAATGAGCCTCCTGATTTGAAAAATAAGGAATTAAACTCTTGATCAGGAAAAAACCTGAGGAGTGGGAGAAAACGATTTTGGGATATAATTTGCCTTACCTGCATCATGTACAGCTCTTGCTCGCTCATCCAAGCTTCAGCCTCTCCACAGTCGTACAGGAATTGATGCGCTTTCTCGCTTTCCGCAAGTCTACGACAAAGGAACATCACGACAATATACAAGCGTTACGGAAGGAAGGGAAGACGAAGGATGGTGATTGTTACCTGTCTTTTCTGTCCTTGATTGCGTCCTTTAGCTCTTGCCATGCATCACGCAATTCGGTGATGCGTTGCTCGAAAGCGGCCGAGTTTTCATGCCCTAGAAAAAGCTATCCTTAGCAACGATTTTTGCCTTGCGATGAAAAACCACAACCATACAACCCATAAAATCTTCCTCTGATTGTTATAACATTTATGAATTTCTCTACATTTCGATTGAAAATAAGTGAGAAGATTCCATCAAAATACAAGGAAAGACTTTTCGAAGTTCTTACTTCTCCGATTTCGATGAAATTTCCTCATTTGAAATTCAACTGACAGTGAATGCTGTATAAAAGACAAAAAAATTCTAAACTCATTCCTACTAATAGCGCGATGGTATAAAAAAGAGTTGGGAGCTATATTTTATATTGGCTGCCAGACTAAATGAAGTTGGATAGTATCGCAGCTTGAAAGAAGCAAAATACATCAAAATCGAAGAGGTATAAATAACGAACCAGCGTCAATAAGTTCACGTCCGTTACTGCAGATACGTTCAATCCACGGTTCGTGGTTCTCCACCTCGTTCGTTAATAGCTGAGCATTTTTCTGCAGCCTGGAAGACAAAAAATGTTGTCAAAATTAATGGACGACACTTGTCTGCCAACTGTTTCGCGATTCAAAATATTTGCACACTGCTGTAGCACCGACCTGTGACAGTCGGGCGCTTGGAGGGTATAAAAGAAATAAATACCATAAACATGGGAGGGAACGGCAAATAGCCAAAGCTACACTCTAAGAATGCGTCAAATACTCCCCAAAAAGGGCTTGGAAAACTTTTGGGCGCGGAGGCATCCTCTAGGTCTAAGCTCTAGGAGGACAGAGCAGCTCAAGAGGAAATTGAAAATGGCTCACTCACCCTGGAAGTCTTTTCTCTCCCGCCTAGAAACTTAGCCAGGTTTTCAACAAAGAGGACATATTCAACGCGGTTTCAGATTGCTGCCATCACAATACCCCCGTGTCTTGCGATAGCGCTAGTAGATTTTTGATATACATAAAAATAAGTTTTGAATTCTATTCCCCTTCCCAGATAGATGATGTGTACAACCCTGACGGGTCTGCGTCTTTACCGACTTTTCTTTCCTATGCCCTGTTAAGGGCTAGGGGCAGAATAGTTTGCAAAATTGTGTAGAAATTCAATGAATTAGTTAGAAAACAGCAAACGAAACCAATCAATAAGTAGCTCTCTCGGTACACACAAACGAGAGAACTCAATCTAAACAAAACCGATGAGTGGAACGTTTTTACCACTACAAAAGCTCTAGACACTCAGAGCACACATCTTTGAGGCGTGACTAACTCAACAAATTGCACTAACGACATTTTGTACAAGAAATTTCACAAACTGATCGTGTAGACCGTTTAACTTACCACGCGGATCCTTTGAATCGAACTTAGGGGCACGAGCGAGTGACATTCGCCAACCACTACTTTCACCAGTGGACAGCCGACTGCGTTCTGCAACCTGGCTGCACTATCACAACACAACAACAGCAAGCAACACAACGACAACAAAAATCACTCAATTGCACTCTACAAAAATAAATTTTGTTATTAGGAACCGGAGCTGTTAGATTAATAATGTACGCGGTAATTGGGAAAGGAACCCATAATTTTGGAAAATAACTGCAAAATCTCTAAGGGATGTGAGATTCCCGCAGGCAATCGCCACTGATCACCGTTAAGTTCTCAATGGCTCTTCTACGGTTGAAGTGTTCGTTAGAGTTAGATCATGGGCGTTCCAGGGCTCTATACGGAAAGTCTCCTATCCGGAACTACAACTTTATCGTGCACCGCTTCTGATTAAAACCATCAGGAGATCGATCTGGAGCGGTCGCAGCTTCCGGATAGATAGCTTTGAACTAATGGCTAGACCACATGTTGGGTTAGTATTAAGAAAGGAAAAAGAACTAATTTGGTTGCGATTAGTCAAGCTCTCGAAGATCAGGAAAAGAAAGGTAGAATTCTATTGAGCCCTATTTCTGATCCCTTCGGACTAAGCTGCAAAAGGTCGGATCTTCCTCCCAACTGACCCCTTCCTTTCATAAACAAAATGAAACAAAATAGCTGATTGTGAAGAAGCTAACCCAATGTGCTACTTCGTGGCGCTCCACCGCTGTCGACACTGCTCAACGTCATATTGAAGTCTGCAAATTCACGGCACATCACAAGATTTCTCACAATACTATATTCAAAGCTTGTCAACCAAAAAGTCGTCCGCTGCGCTCAAAACCATTGCTAAAACTGGACGACTTTTCGGAGGACCTATGCTTCATACTGTACGCTCATGCAGTCACTTCACTAGGTTGCAAATTCACTATATAGAGCAAAGTAGAAGAGCAATAGAAGCAGAAGATCATGCATGTGCTTGGCCAATGCTAGTTTGGATAATTCTGGCCGAAATTTATCCAAAAAGGTGTTTAAAGGAGGAAAAGCATGGAGTTCAGGAGATTTGTGATAAATAAGAATTAGACTGCTCCATTTCAGAGCTTTCTGAACCACTACAAGATGAATCATACCGTCGGGTTCCGCGCCGAACGATTCGTGAGGCTGCGATCGCGACGGACTGCCGAGATGGCCACGCCTTCTTGCTGCCTCTTCTTCCTGTCGTTGCATTTCTTTCAACTCGAACTGAAATTCAAACGATTTTTTCGTACGTGTTCAATACCTGCAAGACCAAATGATCTAGAACTATTCTGAGATCATTGCTGAGGTAAATAAAAAGATAAATAACAATAACAACATGGGGGAGAACAGCAAAAGCAAAGCTAACACCTAAGAATGCGAT
>MU869989.1:24801-36936 GCA_036418205.1 Ostertagia ostertagi | reverse complement strand
TTCTCCAAGTCTCAAACTTAACAAAAATTCCAATGAAGAGTTACTTGGAGCCTATATCTACGACACAACTATTGTACAGATAAAACAATGGCGAGATGATTATATTAGGTTGTCTCATAAGTAGTGTCACTTTTTTCCAAAGCAAAAAGTTTCCTTCTAAAAACTCAAACTATTACACAACACAATGTCAATACCATTCGAAAGAGAATTGTCTGCTCTACAATTTTGTGTCCTCTTCCACCTCTGTTCCAGGGTTTTCAAATTTTAGGCCTGCGAAATGGGAGGTCCAGCCGACAAAAATTGACCAAACCGACAACTATCTCTAACTTTATCTTCCCTTGGGAGAAATCAATCAATGATGTACCCTCTACTTATGCATGACCTCTTCTAAACATTACACTATTAGGTTTCCCAACAAGTCGCGTCATTCCATTTCCAGACCTGGTTTTTCAACCAGAACTCGACGGTCGAGCACCATTACCTGAGATCGAGGTCGAAATTTTTTTATAGCCGAGACATTGAAAAACTAGTAGAATTAAAGAACAAGTCATGACTAAGTTAGGAATGTACCTGGTTGATTTTCTCATCTTCTCAGGGATAATTTTTTTCAAAGAAATGCGGTCACTTTCGTGGATAAAGCACCTTATTCCTAAACACCTAAAATTCGAACTAATTCCCAACAAACAGAAAACAAAACAAATGAGCGAATAGAGCAGAAGAAGTGCTCACAAAAGGAACACCACTCGATATGAAACAATGCGTTTACGAGGAACAATTTTAATTTGAAAATTGCTATGGCTTATCGGTCAGCCAATTCGAAAAGAAACACGGCAAAGCTTTTTCGGCAACCTAAGAGTGGAATGTTTAGAAGAGGTCATGAGTAAGTAGAATGCATCACTGATAACCTTTCCCAAGATTTCCAGTAATATTCATTGGACTCAGTGATTTCTGTTAATTCCCCCCACTTTTTTAAACGGGCGGAAGGGTGCAAGTGGCAAATTCACCACGCGAGCGGTCCGGGGATCAAATCCTGGGTCGTGAGTCGCCCGGGCCAACCAAGCCTTCCATCCCTCCGGGGTCGGTTAATTGGTACCAGACTTGTCTGGGAGGATAAAAACACTGACTTGTACATCGGCTGGCCCCCGCAAGTCATTGTATAGGCCACATCGCATTCAAACGCCACTACGAATGTACAAATGGAAGTAGAATGCGTGCCGCATCCCAAAAAGGGATTGATCAACGGCAAATGCTTTATCCTTTTTTATCCTTTTTTCCGCGCTCTACTATCGCTAACATTTCAAAAAAAATGTAATAAAAAACGATACAATAAAAAAATGAAAAAGGAGGGTGGAAAAAAGTTGAGAAGATTTGCAGGAATCCTGTGCCCCATTCTATTTCCGCTCCCCGCACTGACAGGCTGTTTTGGGGGCGTGTCAGGTTTAGAGGCAAAAATGGCGTCAAACTGAATAAAATGAGCAACAAACCATATCATTTAAGTTACTACCGCTTCGATTTTCGCTCGTGTTTGTGGATGGAATTATAAACCAGAGAAAATAGTGGTAGAGTTCATAGTAACAATAAGGGATGTAGTCGAGCGGATACGAGAACAGTAAACGCAAAAATTCCATGCTATGGGCTATCGTCAGGTTTCGGAGCAGGTGTTGCAATGGCAAGTAACGTCCTTGACCATACGCAGGGTTAGGGGGTCAAAATTTCGTCCTTTCATAAAGCAATCCATCTTTTCAAAAGTGCTATTTGGTACCAGTCTCGTCTGGAATGAAAACATTGAACTTATTTCAGCTCATCTTTCTTGATTGCGCTGAGCAGCCGGCCGTGTGTGGTCGATGTAAAGATCTATTGCGTTTCAATCCCACCCCGATTGTGTTCGGTAGTAGGCCGCTGTGATGGCAACGAATCTTAAGAGCAAAAGACGGGATCAATAAGGGGGTCTTACACGGCGATTGAGAACTGAGTACAGAAAAACCGACAAGGCCGTTAACAAAACCCTCTTTCCCACTAGCAGTGAAGGAGGCTGGCTTGGGAAAGAGGCACGTACAAACAAGTTTTCTGGAGATGTCAGTCGTTCTATCGGTTGATACGGCAATCAACCTAGCTGATTTCACACGTTATGCCAGCCACGCACCACTTCCGGAGGTGGGCGGTCCTGGATTGAAACCGAACGCCCGGGGCCTTAAGGAGGTTTTTCAAGGTGGGAAGTTGCTGCAATGTGTGCAGCTACCCACATACAACCTCAGGCACGGGAATTACTTCTCTAGCGTGCCTGAGCCCGACCTTTGCCTTTAATTCGACTGCTCCAACTTGTTAGCTTATCAATTGAGTAATCTCAATGGAGAATACGGTGGTTCTGAAGTACCCATTCATTGTGCCGCACAGCACCAACGAAGGTGGTGGTCAATATTAAAATTGCGAAGGCGGTAGCCTAGAATTGTCAGATCGCAATGTAACGTGGGTTGTTATATGGACTGGATGGTCATGTGCTAGGGGGCCAAACGGATGACCATCCGCTAAAAGAAGCAGCGATGGACTACTCCGCGAAGCCTACAGTACGACCGCGAGGAGCCCCGAAGAAAAGGTGGAAAGACGTAATCAAGAAGGACCTAGGTGAGGTCGCGGCCACGATGGAAGATGCCCTGGACAGAGCAAAGTGGCGACGGCTGACAAAAACAGCGGACCCTGCGACTGCGCGGGACTAACGCTAGGGAGAAGAAGAAGAATGGTAAAGGTTGTCATAGGAGTTCACGTTGTATTCTCCCACGTCCACCTCTCTTGAAATCTGAGCATTTGTTTTTAAACAGTTAGTTGTTGCTACTGTGCCGAATAGGTTTTGTACGGGTGACATAAGTTGTTTCACGGTCTAACATTTCGATCCAATTCGTCGTTTCAAAGGCCCTCTATCATCTTCACCAACGCCGATACTCGCTCAGCCCTCAATGATTTGTAATAATCAGTTTCAGTTTTATTCTACTGATTATACAAGTCTGCTGTGAGTGAGGGAGGCTGAGCGAGTGTCAGCGCTGGTGGAGCTGAGGCCTTTGAAAACGACGAATTTATCGAAACGTTAGGCTGAATAAATATTCCAAAATACAGAACCTGTTCCTGCACAGTAGCAATTATTAACAGTTCACGCTGTGTCTCATGAAGTGGGTAAAACTTCACTTCGTGCGTCACATGTTCAAAAGAACCAATAAAACCCTAAACCACCAGACGTTGACCGACAATTTTTTGAATTAACGCGAACATCACTCTGCCTCACTCAGAACATTGGCAGCTTGGGTGGGCAATTGGCCTGTGCATGAAAATGAATTTCAAACGCTGGTGACATATCTTCGGTATTTTTTATCCTGCCAAGAACGAACACTGGATCTATTTATACATCCTCAGGGAGACAGATGGATCGGCGGGATTTGATCCTTGGAGCGCCTGGGAAGTGACGTCACTTGTTGCTATATCAACGCCGTCTATACATAGAAATTCTGCCTAGGCTTCAGTAAAAAAAGGTTTAAAAATTGGATATAGTCATTAAGATAATCTAAAGGCTGGAGAAGACATATGTTTTTTGTTTGATTACATTTATTTATCGCACAGCAGCACCCCAAAGGAAAATGTAAGCGAAGTTGAAGTGTGTCGTAAGGGAAGATGCCCATAGACTAGGAGTGGTGATGGGAGCTCATATCGAGACCTTCTAGGGGGCCGGAGGGAGAGAGAGAGGGGTCGTTACATTCTTGGAAAAGTGGAACGCGTTGGTTGACCACACTATAAGAGGCTTTTATACGTTTTTTTTTCAGATTTTTACATTGTTTCAACACACATTCACCAATATGACGCTTCTTGCAGTACATATAACAATTTTAAATCGGTTTCATCTATTTTTTTCATTTTTCACGGGTTGTTTTAACCATAAACAACAACATTCTTCACTTGTGTCGAAAGTGTACCACAAGCTATCAATAAATTTATCAATGTACACTATTACTATGCGAAAGGCAGTTGAGTAAAGGTCAAGATATCTAACGGCTAGAGTTCTGCTAAATGATCTCGAATTTCTTTCGGCGAAACGAGCTGCGCCGAATCAACACTGAAACATTTCGTATCAAATCCAAATCTCGAATCACAGAGGACAGTAAAAATAAAGAATATAGAAAAAGATAAAATTGAAAATGGAAAACAATGAATAATCCTGAGCAAAAAAATATGTAAAATTGCGATATGAAATTTTTTAGTTATTACGATTTTCAAGTTGAATTGTGGTCATCGTCCGTCGAAACATTTGGTCAGCTTTGGCGAACATCCAAGGGAAAAAGTCTTGTTCCAATTCTGAAAACGAACAACAATCAGATCCCATTTAATCTCCGTAAAATAATAATTATTTACTTCAGTATAAAGTAAATGCAAGGATATATATCACTATCAGTATCATCAATATCAGTGTTAGTGATCAATAACGCTCAATTAAAGGTCAGTGTAACTAAAATCAAATGTTTGAAGTAATCCATTAGAACAAATGTTAGGCTGTAAAGTTTCATGGAGAAGAAAATGTCTCATGGTCAGTGCTGAAGACAATCTCTAATAGGTCGTTGGTCGAATCCTGTTTAGAATTTTTATAGTCGGCTAGTTGGTACCTAAAGATCTAGGGTGTATGGGTTCAACTTACGCTTAAGCACTGGCTACATCATAGTGAATAGAAGTCGAATGAATTGGTACAAAGGATTTGGTGAGCGCGGTGGACCCAGTGATGTCTTGGATTTATTTCAGTAATGCCCTAGAACTTTCAGTATTTTTCATTCAGTGA
Source organism: Ostertagia ostertagi (assembly GCA_036418205.1). NCBI lineage: Eukaryota > Metazoa > Nematoda > Chromadorea > Rhabditida > Trichostrongylidae > Ostertagia > Ostertagia ostertagi. The sequence continues at coordinate 32,126 of MU869989.1, read as the reverse complement.
ATTAGCGAGGCCAGTTTTTCAGTACTCGAAGCATGACTTACTCGTGATTCGTTGGACTACTAGAGCCAGATTTTTATATGGTTTAGTTATTTTAGTGGTTGATTTTGGGGATGGAACTCGATTCTGGACTTTTAGCGGCGTGATAAGTGCCTTAATTGCCGCCACCCGTTGTTGAACGTTTTAGAAGAGGAGAAGGAAGGATTCGAGTATTTATATTAGATCCATGAGCCGCGGCCCCATAACGTTTGGTCACACATTTTGCGCTCTGCAAAACTGAAAAATTATTTCTGAATTATTAATTACAAAGGTAGGGCATTGAATTGCCTGGCCAGAATCCCAGAAAGTATGGAAGGGAGTTTGAAACTATATCCACATGCAATAGACTAGTCTACGTTGGTGCCATTTCGAAGTTTTTTCTTAGTTTCCATTGGAATACCACCTCTGAATGCATTGACGAGCAACTTAACCATGCAAATATTTATCAATGCCTGCTTCGACTAGGTGCCATTCGTGCTCTGAAGCTATGTACTTATATTTCTCTTCAAACAGAAACTTTGAAATGGTCCCAGTAATTTGCGACGAAGATAAAATGTGAATAGGAAAAGTTCCAAAAAAACACTGGGATACGAAACTTTTGGTTTCAACGCAGTACCCTAACCCGCGGGTCTCGGCTATGAGAAGGTAGGCACATCACACGTACACGATGTACGGCACTGTTTCAGCTTAACTCGAATGTCATGGGATGGCCTAAATATGTAGCTATATCAGGCGATGACACGCTTACGTGTAGAGCAGGGCTAGCCTTATGTTGTACAAGTGTAGCACGGGGTCGTTGCCTTTGCTTTTCGGCTGAAGAAGTTGCATGTGATAGGTGGGGGAGTGGCGCGGTGAGAAGTTTGCCGTTTCAGCGTGCGTATGAAATATGGAAATCTACATGGAATGGTAGGGAATGTAGGGAATGTATGAGGTTTCATGTAGGTATAAACACGCTCGAACGGATAGATTTTTTGGAAGTTAGAATATAGTGAAGGAGGAGTTTGTATTGAAATTTTATGAGGGAGGAGGGGTCGTAAAACTTTCTGAAAGGAGCAACCGATACGAACGTCTAACGTGTTAGAGCCGGTTAGCCGATATCGGCAACGAACCGTAAGGCTGAAAGCTTTAACAGTTGATTTTGACTTGCTTTCGATGATTAACGGCTTTTTTGGCAACAGTTCGCCTTGCAAAAGTTTTAGAAGGATACTCGTCTTCAACCCAATTTCCTTGTAAAATTTTCGTAAGATGAAATGCAGCCAACAGTTAACAAAGACAAGTTTGAAGTGTGAATTTAGAATATATACCGTTATATTCAACCTTGGTTTTGTTTTTTCTAAAAGCTTAAAAATTTTCCATAAATTTTCTGGTTATTAGTAATCAACTATCCGAAGCAATAAGAACTGTCACCTGTAGTCATTAGTTGAAGTTTAGTTAGATGGCTGCTCATCGACCTGGTGTCCAACCCGATGCTTCTCGTTTTCGTAGCGGTTTCATTCAACTTTTCAACATGATCCATACTTGATTTGGTGATCTGAAATAGCTGTCGCTTAGAGGTACCGTCAATAAAAACTCCTATCCATTGTTCTCCACAGCGGCCATTAGTGTTTCGTGTGACGGTGAAATGTAGTAATTATGCCCAAAATTGAAAGTAAAAAATCTTTTAAATACCGGCCAACGATTTCAGGACTTTCATAGAAAGATAAAACGCACTGTTCAAGTTGAACAAAAAAGCGTGCAGGAGAGAGACTCAAATGCTGCGCCGTTTGTTGCTTTGTGATCTGCAAATTCAAACATTTCTTTCCAAAACAGTTTTTTTCCCACATTCAGTGTGGAGACCTATGCTCTCATGGTGTTAGGGGGACATTCACAACAAGCATCCTAAAATTCGCAGGTAGGTAACACTAGGACCAATGCCAGGAGAGAGGAGAAACGCTAGGGAGGCGAGTGTTGCTCACGTCTTACCCTCAGAATCCCTTCCCCTCCCTAGTCGTAAGGCCCACTCCTGGAATCTGTAAGTGCACTCACTCCAATGTCCCCTCCCCCTGCCCCCCCCCCACCCCCAACCTCTCCTTCCTAATGACATGAGCGCCGAGATCTGTATTAACACGTTGAAGACATCGCACGTTTTGATTCTTTTGGCCGCGTGTTACCGGGGCGATTTGCGAGCGCGAATACCTCATCTCACATTTTGTATTTCGAATTCTAAACATGCATGTCGATGTTTTCTCAACAAATTTTCTCAATAACGCTCAGTGTGTTTATCATATTAGCAGTTGCATTATTCGAAGTTTGAACAAAAGATCTGTTATGTTGATGGAAAAGGCAAGCCTAAAGTCCTCCGTGGTACTTAGTAATTTCAAAACTGTTCTGTACGAGGTCGTGTGGGTGTCCCCCAAGAGGCGAGCGCAGGACGTGCTGTGCTATATGAGACGTGATATGGTACACTCTATTTAACCTGACGCCTGAGATGTCGGTCAGACTCTGCGATTGCATCGCGCGATGCAATCGCTCTGCCAAAAGTGCAAGCGGCGGGCAATGGCCCGCCGCGATCGATACCGATGTCGACTGCATCGATGTGGGCGGGGCCAATCGCCCGTCGCTTGTGCACATTGCAAGAGCGACTGCATCGCGCGATGCAATCGCAGAGTCTGACCGACATCTAACCGCTACAGTATGCGCTGCGACTCGTCCTTTGCGCGTCTGCGTCTCTTCCTTCGTCGCGCGACGGACCTCCTGGGGGACAGACGGTCGTGTCGTAGAAATAACATATCTTGCCATTCGAGTCCGTTTGTATATACTTCTATTTTATTCTTTATTATTTCTTTTGTCTACATGTTAAATAAATAAATAAATAAAGTAAAATGTTCATGTAAATGATTATCTTAATTTATGGCATAGTATAGAATGGACACAAAAAGTGGGGAAGAAGTCGAGCGTGCATGAAAAAAATAATGTGATAGGTGTAGTCTGTCATACATACTAGTTGCCGCGCTCTCATCAATATGTCAAAGTGGAATTTTTGCAGAGTTCGAGCGAATTTACCCTCTTCACGCGGAGCACTACTTCCCTGGGAGTGTAAAATGTGTTGCTAGGGACCACTGCACAATCACTCGGAGAATTTTTGTACCTGATCACAAGTTTCCTCCGCCAAATTTCGAGTTAGTCGTCTAGCTTCTCCTTGTTGCAGTGATTCGATTACCTTATCCTGAAAATATTCACAATAGCATAAAAATTCTGAATGGGCGGTGCTGCTCCAATATGAACAGAATCAGGAATGCAACAGAATCTGCAGGACTGTTCTGTTTCCTATAAGTTTGTCGATAGAAAAGGCGGTGGAATTAAGTTATAGCATGGCCAGTGAGTACACGATAAGAAGAATCTTGAATCCAAGAAACAACCTCCTTTCCTTGTCCTTGATTTGTCGCAATTGATGCGCCTATCGGTTCGGTCCTCTTCAACGCTCAACGTCTCTTGAACTGCTAGGGTCTCAGGCACGAGACGACGGAGAGGAGGGTGTTCCGGGCCACTAGCGTGCCAATTGAGCCGCGAGCAAGACCGTTCTAGATCGCCAGGGGCATATCTTTCGATGCGCATTGCGTGTCGTTCCGCACCATTAGGAGTGCCCCCTGTTCCTCCATTAGGTACACCGCGGTGCACAATAGCTATTACCCCATAGAAACTTAATTCTTGACAGAGTCCCAAAATTTTGTCGCCTCGCGTCACTATAGTTTAGAAATAGACGAAGGAATAATATCTGTGATACTTATTTGACATTACGACTTTTTTAAAGTTTGTGACAACAATTTTTCACTTTTTGAGGCCGGTGCATAATAGATTGGACGATATGTATTGTGGATCAAAAAACAAGACGTAAAGTCTGCTCCTCCCATCTAAGTATGAGCAAAGGGTCCTTTCTTCTCTGTGAGCTTAGGGCTGGAATCAGATTTTAAATCAGCGCATTCTAAGCAGCAGAGGCGGTAGAGTTTTCCACTCCTTTGTAATGCCTTTTCTTAGCGGTTGAACATTGTCATACGCTGTCCCATTTCAGTAGATCTTACGCATCAGTATACCCTATGTATTCCCGATAGGTTTGTATCAGGATTACATGCCGGCGAAGAAAATAATGGGTTGGTATTAGATTGAAAGTGGGACAGAGTGCTTCACGAAGTTAGGTTCGAAGTGTTCTTTTGCCCGAAGATGAAGTGCTTTTTGAAGTCTCAAGAAACGAAAGGTACCAGCGTGATGTTGAGGAGTGACTGATAGTTCTGGCTTCTCATTCACAAGAATTAAAATGAATGTCAAGGCTACCATCACTAGAGGACGCCCACCAAACCATTCAGGAGAATGCACCGGATGTTGCTTCGAGGCACCAGTACTGGTTCACTTCTGCAAGAGCGCCAGTTCGAGTGCCGTTAACACTACTCACCTCCGCCGAACAAAATGTCATCGAAAGAAATTACCGTAGGAAAAATAGAAATGAGAAATTTAAATTTAACATAAAGCTGGAAATATGCCCAGAACACTCCGCTGCCCAATCTCTGCAATCCTCATCCCTCGCAAGAGGGAGCCGCTTATGTCGATGATATTGAGTCAGGCGTAGTGTCGGCTTTATTTATTGTCGAACTATGTGGTCCGATATTTTCAACATACGAGACACGGTCCATTTCGAAACGACAATCCCGCAAGCGACAGCCAATTCATAGGCAACCTTTGTGGAACTCAATGCCAAATTAATCAAGCAGCGCCTGCCGCGCTCAGGAACACTGACTCTCCAGTGCTGATTTGTTCTTAAGTACCAGTTTGAGAATGATTCTTGATCACAGTTGCAACTGTACTCCTGGGAATGAAGGGTTCCTTAGAGATTTGGAGATCACCCTTGTCAAGAAGAAGTTACGCTTCACTTCGAATCCAGTCTTCGTTTGTGAAACGCGTATACTTCACATAATACGTGAGTACATGCAAACTTAAAAAGCAGGAAAAAAGTCGTTGGAAAAATTGATATATCTCAAGTCGTCCAATCAATCTATTGTGCACCGCCAAAAAAATCAATATTTCACTCTAAAAATTTTCAAAGACAGTGTGTCTAACTGAATATTGTGTCAACATTATTTATCTACTTCCCCAGGAAATATATCAACAGCAGAATCAATAAAAGTTTCGGCCTCTCTCAAAAACTAAGTTTTTTATAGGGTGCAATCTATTATGCACCGGGGTATGCTTTCCCTTTTTCTTCTTCGCCTTAATCGTGGAATCCTCCATCCTAAAATAGAACCAAAAATGGCAAGATTAGTCGCTTTAGCGAATTAGTTACCTTTGTCAATTTTTGAGAACTCTCCCTAGATTTGTAAATCACTCAACCTAATGGGAGGAGTTTGAATAGCATTATGGAATAAAAAAGTTTGCATGTTCATTGCTGGTCAGTCATTTTTTGCCCAATAATAACGTTTGTGGCTGAATCACACTTTTGTTATGACCTAATCCATTGAGTTAAGGACTAAAAGTGAAAAAAAGTTGAAAAAGGCTGAAGAAAATCATAGCGCCAAGGACTTTTCAGTGAAGAGATTTCAATGAGAAATAGTCGAAAGAACCTTTTCTTCTATGGTGAGTTTGGTAGATTGTTGAAGTTTCTCGAGCAATTTTGTAATTCGTGTATTGTCGACACGCGAGATTGTGCGATTTCGCGTCTTTTTAAGGCTGTCTCAGTGTGCCTCGAAATGGCGGCTGGGACCAGTGCTACGCACAAGTGCTGCTGTCTCTCGATTAAAAATTCGGAATAAATGTTCATACAAGAACGAGGAAGCATCCGTAATACTATAGTCCTTGCTATCGTTAGAAATTCTACGGTTTGTCCCAATAGAGGAAGTGATAGGTCAGGTAGCGTACATATAAAACTTCGAGCTACCTCCAGACTGTAGAAGTAGTAGCTAGTAGAAGGCGAAAAGGCTGAAACGTCTGGCTATCAGTAAAAATATCTGCCAGACAAAAGGAGGATATTGTGAAATAAAGCCTATTTTTACACATTTTCGCGTTGAACTGGGCAAGAATAGTGGAGAATCGAGTCCCTGTTCCCTGAGAGTGCGCCACGGGTTTTCTTTTGTGTTGCATGACGGTATTGGTGATGGGTGGGGTAGGGAGTGTTGAGTTTATGAACGCTTCCGTTATGAGTTCGAAACCTGCTGAGCAACGACTAATTCGTAGAAAGCTGAGAGCCATATCGGTCACTCTGGGTGAATCAAATCCACATTAATGACGGCGGAAACGCCATGAAAGCGGTTTACGCTTGCCTGTAGTGGCCGCATTTCCGTAACTTGTCTCATAGCTGAAACGTAATGCTTCAAAGTTAACTTGAGTCACGAGAAAAAAAGTTGTTGGAAATTCCTTTTTGGGCTCTCTGAGTATGCAAATTCCGGCTTACTTTTAATACTAAAAGACACACCCCACGAAAATTTCGGATGGGTCCCTTTGGTCGGTAGGGGTCGATTTTACAAAGAGACGTTTCCCAATAACAACGCGAGAAGACGGCCGTGGTTGGCGGCGATGGACCCAGGTCAGCGCAACACTCCTTAGCAGCAAACCAATTCGATAACCGCGACGACGTCAAAATTTGAGTGCCCAACTTCTTCGAGTCGAACCAGAAAGAGTTCTACGCGGTAGGCATCCATGCTTTGCGTAACAAAAGGTGATGAGCCTGTGACACAGGTGAATGAGATGTTTCAGGTTGATGTGCTTCATTATTGTTTTTATAATTGATGATCGAAACGACATTTCAATCGCTCCAACCTAACAGATGGATGGATACAAACACTAGCGCCGCACCTACTGCGAGCCATGCTTGTGTAGCGGAGTTTTTTGGCGTCATAAGCTCATGCAAGCATTAGGCAGCCTTGACACCTCTATACCTCACAAGTGGATGGGCTCTGTATTACTCGGGTAATCGCAGAATCCAATTTCAAAAATATATCCATCAAGGGCGTAGGGCTAAGTGGATGAAAAGTAAATACAAGAATTTGAATTCGAAAAAAAGACCCACATCGTCAGTTTGTATTCCGAGCTCAACAATTAACGGATCGGGGTCGTTCGGAATTCGGTGTGACGAGCTGCGCGATCTCCTCCTGTGCAGGTGTCGACCGGCGTAGCGGAGCAAGCGGAGATACGACGGAAATGACTACAGACGGCTGCTGCGATTCTGAAATGCACAAACTATGTATTAGGTTGTCCTATAAGTATTGTCCCTTTTATTCAGACAAAAGTTTTCTGTTAAAGTCCCATTGTTTTATATCAAACCAGAT
>MU869989.1:0-16262 GCA_036418205.1 Ostertagia ostertagi | reverse complement strand
GAGGTGGGTTTTTTGCTCACACACATTCCTTTGTTTTTGACTAAGATAGCGAATCGCTCCACGCCATCAGTGTCAAAGATGAAAACCCTGCTGGGACTGTTATTTTAAGTGAAAATATCCAAGAATTGTCTGGATCTCTGCATATGACTCACCACTATGAAAATAATAGTTCTGTAAGTAAGTCTAAGTCTGTAAGATTTAGATCCATGTCGAACTCATTTCTCCTCCTTTGTCGTGTTTAGCGTATTCATAGGCAGGCCACACACAGCACTTTTAAAGGCACACTTCATGCTGGGGCAGGGGTGGGATCATCTGGAGCAGTGCGCCCTCGTCATTGATGAGCCTTTCGGCCTTCTCTGCAGATAAAATGGAGTGGCTCTCATCTATGAAGAGAGCGCACAACTTCACATGGCTCCGTACCTAGGTGGTTCCTGGAATTTATTCGAAGACAGAATTCACGATGAAAAGTTAGCTCATTGGAAATAAGGGTAGAGGTGGTCAGTGGAGCAGGGATGAAGAAGAAACCATTTGAAACGGCCCAAACCCGAGAAATGGGACCCCTTCCTTGCCCGTTGATTTGCGCATTGATGCGACTCTCATCGCTGTGCCCTCTTCAACACTACGCTCTCTCTGCTATCTAATCACTCGCCACGTATAGACCTGCGGCGAGTGATTAGATGGTCGGTGGGCGCGCCAAGAGTGAGCCATGCTAGATCGCCGAGGTCAAATCTTTCGCTGCCAATTGCGCGTCAGTCAGCACCCTCAGGAGGTCCGCCTGTCTCCCAACTATGCAATTTTCCCCTTCTTCGACCTTCATTCTTATCGTGAATTCCTCCTTTAAAGCAATGGCCCTACCAGAACCCATACTTTTGCTACTATCGCGGTGGAAAAGCTGCCTCAGCCTTAGTCAACAACACAAGAAGTGCCGTTGAACAAAAAAAACTCACCCACTTGCTAGCGAGAGAGATCGCGTGAATGACTGTGTGGTCCTTGCACGATTGCGTGTAATTTGTTCCTAGTTCCAAGGAATGCCGCTCGTTTAATTATTAGTGCATATATTCTGTTTGTACCGCCGCATATGCGATTGCAGCCGTATTTCTTGCAGCATGAATGCCAGCGGAGTAAGCTAGTGGGGACAGCTCATCCCCCCCCCATTCCTTATTTCAAGGGGAAGAGAGGAGTCCTTGTTTACAGCCTCATCGGGGCCTTTCTTTGTTTCTTTTTCCATTTCCGGTGAAGTCGCCATCCACAAATTTCATCATCGACCGCATTTACCCGCGAATTCTATCTGCAGTTGTTGCTTTGAGTACCGTATAGGCCGCGTTCATAGTTCGCGACTCAGGAGATTAGGATAGTAGGCGACAGGATATTAGGATAGTAGTAGAGTAGGAGATTGCGCGGACAAGACTGGATACGTATCGATTGACATCGCTGGAGAGTAGTAGATTGGGCGACTTTAACCCTTTCCGGACCGCCTGACACACATGGTGTGTCAGGAACTTCAAGAGCTGATTTTTCCAAGAGTTTGGTTTTTCGATAAAATATTTTATGTTGTTACATACCTATGTAACAGACTCATGCCATATGTATGAAAAAACCTAGACTTTAGGTTTAATCTAGGTTCTAAAATAACCAAAGAGTAAATGGACTTCCACTTTGGGCTCAAAGAAAACAGTTGTAGTTCGCTTGAAAACACTTAAAAACGAAGAATTTGTGAAATATCCTGCTCGTCGTATCTGATTCTTATGGATCCAATCGTTTTGGGCACGTTCTACTCCCTTTTTCTCCATACCAACTTATTTTGAACAATTTTCGTCCCTTCCTCCCTTTTTATGGCCCTTTCCCTTTTTTTGCAAAACAGTTTTCTGTCAAATTAATCTTATATATTCTTCGAGACATGACAAAGACATAAACGAGACAAAATAATGGCTTTAGTGGGAATACAGATTAAATATATGATATTTATGCTTGCCGCGCAGCATGCGGCCGTGAGCGCAAAAAGTGCGCGGTCCGGAAAGGGTTAAGCGAATAGATCAACACATATCTAATCTTGTCAGCGCACTATCCTAACTCTGCTACTATCCTAATATCATGTCGACTGCTATCCTAATCTCCCGAGTCGCGAACTATGAACGCGGCCATAGATTGCAACAAAATGAGTCTGTGGGATGGGGGGATGGTGTTGTTAGATATAATGTTCGAAAAGGATTTTGAAGGCATGCGCTAAGCATGAGAAGCAGCTCACGTGCGGTGCGGAATTCGAAGGAAGAGACACCACTATGAAGCGAGTTGCGGATCTGAAAAGAATTGGAAACCATAAGTAGGTAAAGTATACTGAAATACATTGCTTTGAATTTTTTTAACGATTCGGAACTCTATTTATTACAGAATGATGTTCGAAAGGGAATGCAGCAACAAGGATTTCATCACAAGGACCTATCCATGTGTTGGCAAAGAAGTTAGCAATTGGATTCGGCCGTGCTCGGAGGTGAGCTCTCATTAATCCTTGAGGATACTGTAGACGTTTTCATGAGAACTCAAATTGTAGTTCGGGAGGGGGACACTTTAGTGCTGTTCATGAATATGAGCGCTCATGACACGTAGTCGACTCATTTGAAAACACTTGCTGATGAGTATCTTATGAAACTACTCGTGAGGCTTTCCCATTTCGGCCAAAAATGGTCCGAGAAAATGGTCCCGAACTAGTGGAAAGGACATCTTTGTCTAGACCTAAGGGCGGAGGAGCTCCACGGTGGGTGATCAAATGCAAAAAATCGGATGGAAGGCGTGTGTTGGGATTCAGGACACCCACCGATCCTTATCGAGGGTACCTTACGAATGACTCGTTCACATATCATCTTACTCTTACAAGTTAGTGTCAGAAAAGGAAAGGAATGCCCCTTTCCCTCGAACTCTTTTTTTACCTGGAAGTCTTCATAAAATGGTTATGCACCTTTATCGGCTTAGGTGTCAGGAACGGTGACTTCTCCACGACGGTAATTCACTGCAGTCTCAGAGTCTACCGACCTTCGTGGAAAGTGCTCTGAAAGAAATCCACAGCTAAATTCTGTCGGGTACTTCATAAAAGTGATAAAATAAAGCCTGTAATAGCTCGCAAGGATGTAACTAAATGTTGGAGCATAACCTGATAGAAAGATTAGTGCACCGACTTGGGCAAATCCTGGCATCTTACGGTTAGTTAAGGGATCTCCGTTTTTCAACGCTCGCAATGCTAGTTTCCGTGAAGTAATGCTGCCATAAGCAATATATTGATATCTAATTAGTGCTTATTAAGTTCTAATGAGTGAGAAGATTAGATTCTAAATGAGTGAATTAAGTACTGGAAGTTGTTTAGCAAGTCAATGCCTACTCAGCAGTACGTGACAGCGTCAATCAACGCATATCGAGCACCTATGACACCGCTGTGGCGAAGGTGAAGGCTACTATTGGGTGAGTTCATGCTTTGAATTTCTTGCTATTGTTGCACATAACGAGTTGTCCAGAATGTTCCGCGACACTTTAAAGGTTCCTGATCGCACAATCTTTTCTTGAATGAATCATTCAACACAAGATGACCAGCTTCCGGTATATAGGCGACCTACCCTTTTTCAGGGCAGCTTCTTAAATATTTTACCTTAAACGTTATTCTTCGCTGAAAAGGCCATCGACCCATTTTCGAATTGACCTCAATCATCATATTCCTTTGCCTCTTTGCTTATGACGTATCAGCGCACTAATTTTATTTATTAATTTATTTGTTTATTGATTTATTTGTATACTGATTCATTTATTTATTTATCGATTTTTATATTCGTAATAATTACATGATAGTCAGAAGCTACTAATTTAGAAATGATCTCTTCAACATATTAGCTTATTTCATCATGAAGCTAATTTGACATGAAGAACATTGAATTTGAACCAAAGTCGGCCAGAAATTATGGATCAACCCAATAATATGAATATGTTGTCAGTTTAGAGATTCAGAGCGCAAATTACAAGCATCTGCTAATCCGTTCCTTTTAACACGTTGACGACAACGCGCGTTTTGGGTTTTTGCACCGCGTGGGACCACGGCGATTTTGCAGGCGCCGCCGCCTCACATCAAATCCGTGAATTTTGAGCTTTAAATACCCAAAACTCGGATGCAACAAAATGTTTAGAATGATATTCGATGTGTCAAACTTATCAGAAGGGACAACTGTAAAAAATCGATCGAATTGACGTTTTCTGGCGATGAAAGGCAAGTTTCAGTTGCTTTTGCTGCAGTGAACCTCAAAATTATTTTTGACGCGGTTGCTCCACTAAAAACATATGTCTTGCTATGGGTCTGTACTTACTTCTACTGCTCTTTTTTATGACCAAGATTATCCTTCTATTTTATAAAGCGCTAACTTTGTGTGTCGGTTTGTGTATCTGTATGTGTGTGTGTGTGTATGTATGTGTGTCCGTCCGCAAAATGAAGTGAGTGAGAAGGAAGCTCATGGGATAAACAAACCGCTAACAAATCGGGTAGCTTACAGGATTTGAGATATCAATGTTTTGTAGCAGGATAGTTGTGATAACACTCTTAGGGCTATATAAACACCTGCTTAGCACACTTCCGTTCATTCCACATGGTGCTGCAGTGGCAGCTGGAGGGCAGTGGAGAGAGGAAGGGAGGATGAGGAAGGGAAGCGAAAAATCTACCGTCATATCATGATTGTGTCCCTTCTACTGTATGAAACACCATTGTGTTGCATACGCGTCACTTCCAGGAGGTGTTGGTGTCACAGGAGGAAGGGACCATAGCGGAGGATAGAAAGCTTGCGCAGGAAAGGAAGGTCCCGGCGGTTGACGGGGGACTAATCTGGTCAGAATATAAATAAACTAGGAATGAACACAATTGGGAAATTCGTAGGGCTTAGAAAACCTTCGCTAAAAAGGAGCATATTCAACCATTCAATGAACCTCGCCGTGTCTAGTCATATTATGGTGTAGTCTATGGAATAGATGCAAAAAATTAGAAAAGAAGTAGCGCATGCGCGAAAAAAATAAATATTGTGTGTGCAGCGCATGCGCTGCACACGGTCCCACACGGTGCTCAAGGTGTGATGCGCATGCGCTGCACAATGTCGTCAACGTGTTAAGTAAAGTAAATGAAGTAAACAATCTGTCAGTGGTATGTTTACTACCCCGCAAGAAATCTCGAACTCATCCAGAACACAAGAAGTCTGCAGTTCGCTGACGAATTGAATGCAGAAGCAGGATTAGGTCATTGGATTGAACCCTGACGCAAAAGGTGGAATTAATGGCAAGCGTTGGAATTGTGCCGATCCCGCTTCACAAAATTGCCAGACAAGGGCGCTAAAGCGTGGGCTACACACGAGGTTTCACCTACAATTCGGTGCCCCCTCCTCTCCAAGATTCATCATGGGCCCATTCCCTCTCGCTCGTATCCATGATCTCTCTTCATCGACTCTTTTCCCTCTCCGTGGCAATCAGTATTCATTCTCACTGTCTCTCTTTCGGAACACTTCCCGGAGTAGAAAAGCAGTCTACTTCGGGCGTTCTTGGAAGATTTTTTATTTCCTTCTTCACTATTGGTTAATTTCGCATCAGTATCTCGTAACCCTCCACGTTTTCATTTTCATATAGAATAGCCATACCAGCTAGATCCCGGGCCGCGCCCGTTACCAACGGATTGGGATCCGGACTTGCGAACAGCCACACATGAGTTTAATGCGAAGTTCCGTGACGGCTCAGGTTCTTTTTTTACCAACCACCTCATCGCTGATCTCAACTCGGGCGATGTATAGGGTGGGCCAAAATTATGGTAACCAAGACAAAATATCGCTGAAAACGAATCTTAAGCTAATGAAGCAATCCAACTTCAAAAAAATGTTTGCCACCAGTGTCACAGCAAAGCTAGGTTAGGTTCGAAATCTCTTAACTATTGCAGTTATAAGGCTTCTAGATGAAAAGGGGAATGTGTGCACGACGGCACGGAAGTAAGACGCGTTGAAACGATTTCAAGTTATTTGTTGTGCCCTGCTCGAAGAATCATACTTTCTGAGGTTTTAATTTGCCCTTGCTTCCAGGTTTAGTATGCAGAACATTCGGCTGAATTTGGTGGGGGATTCATAACTAACAGTTGTTCGAAGACAGGAACTTGAAAAAACCCTATCTGCAGGATTTCTTTTTGTCTAGCTGTCTTGTCCTACCGAAATGTTTAAAGTAATGTGCTTCAGTGGCTTCTTGGTCATGATAGGCGTTAGATCTTATGTGTGTCTTACCATAAGTGGTCTTTTACATCATTTTCTTCAATTTGGCAGTACGAAAATCTCAATGAGGAACACGAGCTTCAATAGGAGCTTCTGCATCTAATAATTGTCCCGGTGGTATTACAATCTTCGGATCTCCTTCTTCCATCCCAGGTGATTAGTAACTTATCGAAGCGTTTAAGCGCTATTCGTAAGAGCTTCTTTGTCACGTTAAACTGTCGCTAGATAGAGCGTGGCAGAGCTCCTTGTCATTTTGAGGATTGGAATACCGTGTGGTTATTTCACTAGTTTGGCAAACATTATAATATTTGGTTTCATTAGAGAGACGAAATTGTCCTCTATCACATTATGCCCAAAAAGGAATACCGCGCGCTTCAGCGGTTACCTCTTGACCTGCCTTGTACCGGAAAGATTTCTCTTTCCGCATTCGTTACTGTAATTACACGAAAATGATTTGGTTAAAATGGTGTAGATGTAGATTTCTTCAGTGTTTGATACTTGTACCTTTTTGAAAGTTACCACTACACTATGCTATGAGACCTTACACTTTTATGAGCCCACTATATGGAGCGGAAGAATTTCATGATGATCGCTCAGCTGATGATTGATTCATAACTCGGAGGCGTGCAGGTGTACATATGTACTAATTCATAAGGATTCACCCACGCCAAGTCAATCTCGTAAGTGCGATTGGCTGAATAAACATACGGCACGAAGAGTAGTGCTAGAAATAAGATAAACTCCCAACTTCGTTGTGGTCATTCGAACAGTGAGGCTTTCTCGTGTCAATGTTTAATTTTACTGAGAATTTCACTTCTTTAAATCAAAAAAGCAACCATATTGTAGCAGCAGCCAAAAAGAAGTACGTGTGGGCAAAATGTTATGACTTGCTCAGAATCGAAGGTCATGCCAGCGTTAGCGTAGTGATCCGAACTGATCCTGGTAGGCCAGCCACTGATCAGGAGTTTTGTGTGTAGCATTGACACAACTCTCGAGTAGCTAGTCTTGAGCCTGGCTGCTGCTCAAGGCGCATTCTATTTCCAAAGGTTCGAGTTGTTGCGCCCGAACGTATAAGTTAGTGTGCTTATTGATCCTCACGTAATGAAAAATGGACAAAGCTGCTAGGTGCGAGCTGATTGCGTGGGCGTGGTTTGCACCTGCCCCTACCGGAGCCTCATCGGCGGGTTAAGAGACCTCCGTAGGGTGAGAGCAAACCCCACCGCTCCCCTCACTGGCCTAGACAACTCAACTCCTAGACAAGCACTGATTGGCGTACAATGTTTGTCTAAGAGTTCTTGGTAGATTTTTTTCTTCATTGCTTATTGGTCCACCATACGTCAGAAGTGGAGCCATTTTAGGACGCAGTGACCCACACCTATTCTATCCCACAATATGCCTTTAACTTTGCTCACTCTCGAACTGTACCCTTCTTTATATTTTTGCGCCATATAATTTCGAAAGAAAATCTCAATTGGGCTTCTTATGGTTATGTAGTCAATGAAGTGTTTCGGAAAGTTTCACAAGGCGAACTGCGGCCAAAAATAACAGTTATCAATCAAAAACGGCTGCGGAAAGTGTCTCCCATGAAAATTGTCCAATTAATTGCTTGTTGTAGAAAGGAAGGCCGGCAAGAGAAAACAACAATGAAAACATTAATTTAGCAATTTTTCCCAACTGAACTACAATATTTTAGAGAAGACAGGAAAGAGGATCTGCGGACTTTTGAAAAGGCGATGAACTCGATAGCCTTACTGGAAGGATCAAAATGTGGACTCTTCAAGCAGGTAATATAATATTGGTATTTGTTTATCCAAATTCGCCGTCCTAGACGGGGTATCACAGCGACTATGACTTTTGCGAAGTGATCGTTTTCAAGAGTCTGTTTAACTAGGAAGTCCTTTGAAGTTTTTAAAGCATGCATAAAAGCCTCTTTGATAAATCCCATCTAGTCAACCTCGCCACCAATTTTTTAGGAGCTTTGCTTTTTTAAATCTCTTTCCGCTGTCCCCGTCTGCGATCCCCTTTTATTAACCCTTGTGTTCACTTTTATCATCGGAGACAAACAGTAGCACAACATTGGAACACATCAGTGGGTACTCACTAATGGGACCGGCTGACTAGTACGGGCTGTAACTTCTCACCTCTGCGCAGATGGTGCTGTTTATTAAAGGACGAATTCACGATGAAAAAGCAACCCATTTCAAATTAACCTAGGGATGGTGAGTGGTACACGAAAGAAGGAAGAACCATGAGAAACGGCCCAGAACCCGAGAAATGGGACCCCTTCCTTGCCCGTTGATTTGAGCATTGATGCGACTCTCATCGCTGTGCCCTCTTCAACACTACGCTCTCTCTGCTATCTAATCACTCGCCACGTATAGACCTGCGGCGAGTGATCAGATGATCGGTGGGCGTGCACTGGCCCACCGCGCCAAGATTGAGCCTTAATAGGTCGCCGAGGTCAACTTTTCGGTGCAATTGCGCTTCAGTTCGCACCCTTAGGAGGTCCGTGGGTCCCTCAACTAGGTGAATTACTCCTTCTTCGACCTTCATTCTAATCGTGAATTCGTCCTTTAAATGTTTAGATGCGAGTATGCGTGCTACGACGGCTTCTTGAAAAATGTGGACCGGAGGCGATGAAAGCGTTCAACACGAGTATTAGCCTTGGGTATCTCCGAACAGAGCGACGAGAACGATTAAACTTGGATTTTGAGGTGAGCAGAGCTAAAGGTTTACCAAGAGCTTCTCATTTTTACCATCGATTCGAGAAGTTCTCGAACTTTTGGAATGTATTTTCTACATTGTGATCACGGCTTTCGTGAAAACATGAGAACAGAGCTTCACTCAGATTTCTTTTTTTTTCGAATTTTCAGGTTTTTAACTATCCAGTACATCCTAATTGCATTGGTCTTTGAACGATGGAGCCTTCAAAGCGCTCAGCAGTGATGAGTGTCTTGAAGATCTTCCTCAAAAATGCTCTGCTACAGCAATAATGTGCCATCTCATTGTTTAATAGAATGCATTATATGTGCCTTATGATTTGTGACTTTTGACTGTTACTGAAGTAAATGAAATTTATGTTACTTTTTGAAGTTGTTTTGAAGTTGTTTTTTAGCAGGCTAGTTCCTTGGATTTTTTTTCGGAATGATTAGAAAGCTGTGAGGTGTGACCACAATACGTGAAGATAGGGAATTGAATAGCTGCCTTTCAACTTTTGATTTTGGACATGATGACAGCACGATAAACCAGAATGCTCAGGGCAGAGATGATGATGCGCTGATGTGAGTTTGAGCTTCCAATTGCCGAAAGCGTCTCAGGAACGTCTGGGCCTACGCTTTCAAAAATTTTCTAAACGGTCGATAGCAACCAATAGCTAACTGAATTGTGAATGATCCAGCCCTCCGCTAAACTATAATTAGGTTCGATGTGAAATTTTAACCCTCAGGCAATAATGAACTCGATAAATGACCAATGCATACCCAATGCAGAAGAGGATCACACTCGGAATATTCGCTCTAACCCCCCCCCCCTTGCCCCGTTCCTGGAAGAAGAACTCTCTTTCTTTTCGTGTGTCCTTCAGAGGTGCTGATAAAGTCCAGAATGCGAATCCCGAGTCAACGGCCTCCGCCATACAGTTGGCCTGGATTCGTGTTTTGACACGTTAAGATGCACCGTTCCAACACACCTCCAACTCACTCACTCCTCTCGTGTGCCACCGTGCGGTGGAGCTCAGTGGCCTCCCTCCCATATGTCACACTTATTCTTTGTTTTTGTTATTTTTCACTTCATTACCTTTTAAAGGAAGCAGTCACGATAATTTTCATGGCAACGATAAGGAAAGCTATGTATTGGAGTGGATAGAGGTCCTGCCCAATGTTAGAACACGTAAAGTTTCAGTGGCAGTGGCGCCTTATCAACGGAGTGATAAGGCGCCGAAATCCACTTCAAGTTCAGCCAAGACTTATCGATGTGGAAAGGGGTGCGATAAGAGCGTGCTAGATATGATACCGTTATCGTTATCGTCCCGTTTTCATTCTGGAGTGCACCTCTTATCAAGCAGCCGCACCTTCTTATCTCATCGTATCATATCTTCCATGGGCTTACACTCGTCCAACAATTACTGCCTCACACCTTATCGATTGATAACGCGAGGGTAGCAAATCCAGCGTGGAAGCCAGCGTGACGCTTCCTTTAAGTACCTCAAGTTCTCTTCACCACCGCTCTGTTTGCCAGATTTTTTTCGTTTCTTAAAGCGATAGATTTATTGTGCAAACTGCGTTTAATATGTTCAACTGGGCGATGTTTGTTCTGGGAATCCATAACTTTTTCCAATGGACACCGACAAAAAGGGAGGGGGAACTTTGGGTGGGTTAGGTGAGGCTAAAGCAGACAGTAAGGCTCCGACGTATTCTGAAAAAAAAGAAAAAAGGAGTAGGCTCTAGCACTAGCCAAAATGGAGAGGTCACATGCTGTGACAGGTAAAGATTACTGTAATGGGATAAGCATTGAATTTGAATTCATCCTCAACAGAGGACTGATGATTGGCGGTCTGGGGACATTCGAAAAGGAAAAATAAGCCCTACGATGAACCCGTGACAGCTCAGTATGGTAAAGCAATGAAGGACACCAATGATACGGACACGGCCTTCAACAAATACTAATGAAAACCAATGCGGTCAGGATAAGGACTAAATCTAGATCCATCTTCTTGTTGCAGCATATTGTTCAATAAAAGGTGTATTTGTTCTGAGTTGTTTTTAGGTTCACATTATGGTCGCTCTTTTCTAGCCGAAATTGCGCACCGAATTCAGTCCGGCTGGAATGCTTTCAAAAAGCTAGAGTATACATTCGGGCCGTTCCCCTCCCACTCAAGAAACGAGCATTCGAGTGTTGTGTTACGTCATCAGTGCTTTATGGAGCGGAGACCTGGTCAATGCGAAAGTCGGACATGACAAAGTTGGCCGTAACACAAAGGAAGATGGAAAGAAAAATGCTAAGGTTGACAGTGCTGGATCGGTGGAGTAATGAAAGAATAAGATCACTTACGAAGCTCAGAGACTGGACAAAGGAAGCGAGTAAGAAGAAATACTATGGGCCGAAAAAGATACGTGAAATGGACGAAAACGAATGGGCCCGCAAGATAACGACATGGATTCCATACGATTACGTGAAACAAAGAAGACGAGGACATCCTTACACTCGATGGCGCGACGATCTGACGAAGCAGATTGGGCAGAACTGGTGGAGTATGACAGATGAAGAATACAGACAAGCCATGATACGGCATTCGAATATGAATTGATTCCGTAATAAAACTTTAAACTTTTCTGTTACTATGGAGCTATCCCTGAGCCTCATAAATTGTATATCTTCGTTTTTGAAATCTCTTGAGGACTCTTGATGTAAGATTTATTGGTTAGCTTTCGCTGTTAAAATCTCTTGAAACCTTGACCCAAATCGTGAAATCAGCGAAGAACATCAAAAGCCTGCTGACATCATCGAGACTTTATGAAGAAAAATGCGGTCGGAATCACTGCTCGTATTGCACGGAAACAAAGATCTGCCAGTTACGAGGGACCGTTTATTTGGTCACATGTGAAGCGTGTGGTCAGAAGTATGTGGGAGAAACGATGAGACCATTGTACAGAAGGATTGATGAACATATGCGAGCGTTGCGAAATCCTTCGTCTTACCCAAACAACGGTTTTGCACGACATCGCACGATTTACCATGGACAAGAACCGCCTCCTTCAATAAAAGGTCACTGTGCTACACCGCTCAAAAGAAGTCTCCTTGGAAAGAAAATTGTTAGAGGCACTCGCTATCAAGCGACTGTCTCCAGAAATAAACATCAGAGAGGAGGCCATGGAGGCTATGAGACTTCTGAGTTAACGGTGGATAAAAGCCAGTACTGTGAAATAGTCACGTACTGCTCATTCCCAGTGATTTTTATTTTATTAGCAACTGCACTAGAGTGAGGTGATCATCGTTTTGTTGTTGTCCTGGTTTGTACAATAGTCTGATGTGGTCTTGAATTGTGCTTTGCAGAGTATCCCATTAGCGAGAGCATCGGCCTGGTCAGTTAATGTTTATTATGTTGATGTCTCCTAGGTTTGAAGTATTGTAATATGCTTGATGTGTTTTGTAGGTCTGAAGAAGCTGTTATCACAGCGAAAGCTAACCAATAAATCTTACATCAAGAGTCCTCAAGAGATTTCAAAAACGAAGATATTTCTATTACTGTTGCACTCATTGGTCGCGCTCGCATTTTCGATCTCGTTGCCGAAATTGTGGTAGATGGTTTCTGATTATTTTTTCTTAAATCGGTTCAGCGCAATCTGTAAAACGCATTAGTGTTTCAATACCATTTTCGGGCCCAGTCACAACTTTCGTTCACGAATGATCGCATATTGCTCGTCATCGTTGAATGGCAACTGTAATCCTCTGACATCTGCTGGGAGGGAATGGAGGAGAAGTCTTGGCAAGATTTCCATGTTCTTTTCCTTTCCTATGAACACGCAGCTGATTGAACTTCACTGAAATCCAGAGGCTTTGAATTTCAATATTACGGGCTTCCCCGTTTTTACGCTACGCTAGGAAGTGACAGACCGAGCCCGGAGGAAAGAGGAAAGGCGAGAAAGCACATCGGAAATGAAGGTCCGACTCAGCATGTTGGTGACGGGAGAAAAGGAAGCAGTTGGAGCGACTTTGCAGGGCTTTACCACCATTGTTGCGCACTTTGGCATCAGGAGAACAGAATATATGAGGCCGCAAAAGGCCACCTGAATCCATCCAGGTTGTGCCTTCAACCAAACGACTCCACGTGACAATCTTAAAAGTGGCATGCACACCCGGACTTCCCATCAGCCATGGACCAGAGCATAGCTAGAACATCGACTTCTTCAATCCAAAAACGGATCTCACCCTACCTTTGTCCATAGTTGCCATCGCGAGAGTTTTGGTCAGGGGGTACCTTTGACCACGCCCTCTCTTTCAGGCTCTTGAGGGCGCTTCTCGAAGTTCCAATGCCTTCTATGAGCATGAGCTTATCACGATCTCAGTGCTTACACTATAACTGGTAAGGTGCCTTTTATGAATGTATCTCACAGCACATTCCCATAAATACAGAATTGCTCTGCTTACTCACTTCAAGAATCTTCTTTTCATCTCAACAGCTCTCGCTCGCCGGTCGTCTTTCATGGAATCATGAGCCAGTGTCATGGAATCATACATCATAACGACGTTTTGTGAATTGCAGCTTTTAAGAATAAAACAAAGTAACAGTTACAATATCCAGTAAGCTGCCCTTCGATTCAGCTGGAAACGTCATGCAGCTACTTCAAGAGGTAAAGCGATCATGGTAGGCTTGCTCGAGCTCGTCGATGATGTCGATGCGCCTCGCGTTTTGAAGACGGTGAGTGTATGGGAAAGGCTTGCTTCTGGCCGCATGAGTTCCATTCAACTTGTCGCCCATGTGCAGCGTAGACTGCTTGCGCATATGCGCACCAAGCGACTTTTTTGTCCCTTCTGTGTATGAACTTCCTATAATAAGCTGTCATGACACATGAAAACACATTTTGAAAACGAAACAGTTCGACAAGGCAAGGTGAGTTCTGGTAGGCTTCTTTTCAATCTGGGCTCACTGCCAAGAATCGCTGAAACAAATATTGCCTCCCAGTTTTTTATTTCCACATCATTGGATCCACGAGTAGTGTGTAGGGAACTGAACATGCCGTCGCGGTACCATAAACTTTGATATCAAAAATCCCTAACTTAGATGAATATTTGTAGGAAACTAGGAAGTGCACCGCTGCAGTGATATCGCATTGCTCATGGATCAACTTGCTTTAACCGCCTAAAGCAGCAATTCCTCCTCGGTCTGTTAAAGAGGCAAAGTCACGGGTTTCGGCTCTCTTTCTGACCTATCACTATTGAGACTCATTGTCAAGTCAGTGGGAACTCCTTCAATCTAAAAAGAATAAGAGCCTGGATGGAGCCATGGAAGGTTGGAAAAAAAGGTAGCATCAGCTTTTCTTGTAACCTTACAATACCAACAAGGTCGGCTCGATAAAGGGTATTATGCTTTTCCATAAAATGAGTATAGAGAGGGCGGAAGTGGTGCAGTGACAAGTGGCGCGCTCACCACGCGAGCGGTCCGGGATCAAATCCTGGGTCGTGAGTCGCCCGGGCCAACCAAGCCTTCCATCCCTCCGGGGTCGGTTAATTGGTACCAGACTTGTCTGGGAGGATAAAAAACACTGACTTGAACATCGGCTGGCCCCCGCAAGTCATTGTATAGGCCACATCGCATTCAAATGCCACTGCGAATGTACAAATGGAAGTAGAATGCGTGCCGCATCCCAAAACGGGATTGATCAACGGCAAATGCTTTATCCTTTATTTTTTTTATTTATAGAGATGCGAAGTGGGTGACAGTGGAGAAATATACAGAAAAACCGTCGACAAGGCCGTTAACAAAACCCTCTCCCCACTAGCAGTGAAGGAGGCTGTCTTGGGAAGAGGCACGTACAAACAAGTTTTCTGGAGATGTCAGTCCTTCTATCGGTTGATACGCGCAATCAACCTAGCGATCGACATTATTGGCCACCCACGCTATTCGCACCCCTTCCGAGGTGGGCGGTCCTGGATTGACCAGGCGGCCCTGGATTGAAACCGAACGCCCCGGGGCCTTAAACGGGGTTTTTCAAGGTGGGAAGTTGCTGCAATGTGTGCAGCTACCCACATACAACCTCCAGGCACGGGAATTACTTCTCTAGCGTGCCTGAGCCCGACCTTTGCCTCTCGTTAAGGTGCTGTAAGCTTGAGCATATGTATGGACTGTGGTGCACTCTTACAACTAGCCCGCAAGAGGTGATGAAATAAATAGAAGAACAGAGATCAATAACATTTGAAAAAAATTGGACCAGAGGAAGGGAGCGCCGCAATTGACACGAAAGTATCGGTTTTCCGGGACCTCACAGTGGGTTTTGATCCCTGTCATCGAGCCACAGCACTCCGGTTGAAGCTACAAACCGCAACTACAACGACAAGGGAAGCGTTTTTCCGATAACTGGTATATTATGGACCTTTAGGTGCTTCCTAGAGCGAGTGCGCTGAGGCTCTCAGTCCTTAGCGCCACTTTTCCTGCAGTGATCACCAGCTAGAGGGCGCGTTTACCTCGGCAAAATAATTTATTCATATTTTTTAGTGAAAAATCGTCTTAATGCGTTGGGGAAGGTTTGTGCGATGTGGCCC
The DNA here is from genome assembly GCA_036418205.1 of Ostertagia ostertagi. Lineage (NCBI taxonomy): Eukaryota > Metazoa > Nematoda > Chromadorea > Rhabditida > Trichostrongylidae > Ostertagia > Ostertagia ostertagi. The sequence continues at coordinate 744 of MU869989.1, read as the reverse complement.
GCCAAAAGATGCAAGTGTTTTGTCGGAAGTTTGCGTGGGATGAGAAAGGCTGCTACCCGGAACCGCTCTCAGGCTCGCTCTCATCACCTCAGGATCTTTTCCTTGGGTGGTCTGTACCGTAATGTCTGGACCAGCATACAGAGCCCATACACCGCATTGCCTTCCGAGATCACGTTCGGTCGAGCGTTTCGGTACTGTTGCCACTCTTACAAGGTATTCACTTTATTTTCATTCGGTATCTGATGGGTAATCCGTTAGCGGGATAAACTTGGACCCAAGTGTCAAATTTCATGGCTTGCATCAGCGCTAACTTAATTATGATGTCAAAAATAGTGCAGTGAATAAGCTGGTTTCTGTGAAAAAAGTTTCCTTCAACATTTTTCCATCTCACTGATTCCGATGTGATGAACTGGGGCATTTCAGTGTAAGTGTCTTTCAGAGTGGCATCGGTGCCCAATCAGTCGACTTTTCACGGCAAGCTAAGGTCAAGTTTTGTCCACAGTATACCGTAGGAGACTGCAGCGAACTCATTGTGGTCAAGGAAGGTCCACAAGTGATTTGCTAAAGAGATGAAATGTATGTATAGGTTTGACCAGTGACGTTGCGGAATTTATTTCCGATTTTTCTCCATCGTTTGGCCATAGATTTTCCTTTTTGTATTCGAAACGACGAACCTGTTCTCGTTGTTCTTAGAGCTTAAATGCTCGTATAGGCAATGTTTGTGACATACAAGCTGTCCTCGCC
>MU869988.1:11410-39261 GCA_036418205.1 Ostertagia ostertagi | reverse complement strand
AACATCTGCTAACATTGTTTACTTTATCATACTCAGTAATAGCAATACTATCGCCTCGTTTCAGACAACCTAACCTTCTCCTATCTTGAAGTTTACTGTTCAAATACTTATAGAAATCGCCACTACTATGAGATTGTACAATTTTTTTCTCGATATTGCTATTGTACTTCTTGAGATGAACGAGAAAAGTTTTCGTGAATTCATTATATCTTTCCCAATTTCCTGTGCGCCTAGCCTCAAGAAATAGGCATTCTCGATGTTCCATCATATTATGTAAATATTTAGGTAGTCGGCTAGACTTATATACCGCAGTAAGTTTCCAAGGGACATGATAATCTATAGCAGTATGTATAACATTCAACAAAAGTTCGTATTTCTCATTAACATTAGCACATGATTCTAGCAGATCCACCCACCTTATCTGGCTCAAATTCATACATACATCATTATAATTGCAAGCAGAATACTGTCTACAATACACAGCTGTGGTTTTAGATTCTCTACAAACAATTAGAAAAGTTATACTGTAATGATCACTCAGCCCCACAGGAGGAAGAATTCGAAGATTCTGTACCAGAGATTTACTGCTACTCAACACCAAATCTAGAATATTACTTCCTCTTGTTGGCCGATCAACATATTGAGTCAGATGATGACAGAGAAGTAACTCATTCAGGTAATACAATGAGGACGAATCAGAGGTAACTTCATGCCTACTACTCACCTCAGGCATATTGAAATCACCTATGATTATGGATTGTAGCTCACATGAGATGAGATCACTCAAGACCTTGAATAGTTGTTTGGTATTGTTTACATTGCAAGATGGGGCTCTATAAAGTATTATAATTCTAAAACATGAATTTTCATGGAATACATCGGTGCATAGTATTTCATATGCCTCTTCTACAGATTCTTTAAAAACAAGTGACATAGGAAGTCTGGAGTGTACAAACAAAATCACTCCTCCTCCTGTTTTTTTGGGACGATCACATCTGAACATATCATAGCCTTCATTAAAGCAGTTCAAAAACGAAGTTATGGAATGCCTTGGTTTTAACCAAGTTTCAGTAAACGCCAAAATATCATATTTTCTAGCTACCAATAATTCAATATAGTCCGCGTTTCTTGAGATTGACCTAACATTGGAATAAAACAAAGAAAGATAGGACCGAGGATCAGATTTCAGTTTTCCTGGCTGATTGACTGTGTAGCATCAGAGTGAATAATAGATGTCTCTAATAACGATTTCCTAGGGAAAGCCATGTCAACATTACTAGGAGCTGTCATGTTATTGTTCAGATTATTCCGACTAGAAAGCTTAGCCAAACGTTCTTCTCGTCTTCGAGCTCTTTCCTCTTTTGTTAGAGAGGGGCGTAGATAGACGCCAGCGTATGGAAAGTTTCGAAGACGGGGAGCGCGTCGGACTGTTTCATTTTGGAATCTTTTATTCGGTAATACTACTTTTACTAAGCGGTCCCTTTGATCGAACTTCCGTCCTAATCGATATACTGTGATAGGAGTACATTCGATCCCGAGAAATGATAAGATCTGGTTGGTAGAACAAAAGTCATGATGAACACGTTCTGTTGAGGAAGAAGCCTTACTTTCAGGGATTCCAGCAATAACTACAGAGCGATCATGATCAGGATCCGCGCTGACTAGAGCAGGAGTTTCTGGCACAGATGCTAGCTTTGACGATGAAACAACGTTACGTTTGCTCTTGAGCACCAACAGCTCATTACGAAGTTCCACATTTTCTCGCCTGAGTTCTTCAATTTCTGCTTCCTTGCTTCGCAATAGTAGTCCAAGTTGTGCATTTATAGCAGACAGAGCTTTCTTGATACATTTCGGGACACCAGCAGATTTGATGACTTCTTCTATTGCCTTAGTGACTTCATTATCTTGTTCAGCATCAGAAGCCGGATCACTTGCTTTCTTCTCAATCTTCGCCTCAACGGAGTTCACGGAGTTCTTTGGCATGTCAAAAACACAAAGAGTGATAAAATGAAAATGACCTGTTCTGGCGACCAACTGGATCGAAACTGGATTGTGGGTCGCTCACAATCAACGTATAAGTTCGTATCGTATAAGTAGTCCGTATCGTAGTTGCGGAGTAGACAGCAAGCAGAGGAGCTCAGATAGCACAACCTTACTCCACGAGCTCACGATGAAGTTTAATTGACATAGTGGATCGCGTTCACTCTTCAATACGAGAATTGAGGGCTTCAAATACGACGCTAGGCGGTATGTCGGAGGCCGAACATGCTGAGTGAGTGTTAACCGCGATGGGCTTGACCCTCGCAGCCTAGGGTAATGACGAGGTCTGCTAGCGAATGGTATTGCTAGCGTACGAATGAAAAAAACGGGCTAAAACAATAGTCTTTGAGTAAAATTTATATATCATCGATAGCTATTCATCACGCGAGAAACTGTATGAATTTCAACACTATTCTGTTATTCTCTGTTCGTAAATTTTGTTTCAAGTGTGAGGACTTTTCTCTTATTAGTTTTACCTTTAAATTTGTCACTAATCTTATCTCATTACAACGCCACAATTATGTAGTCATTTTGGAATAATCAATCGAGTCGTCGGTTCACATTGTCTCTTTAGGCAATTTTCGAGAAAGAAAGTATTGTGCTCCGAAGAATTTAGTACGATATTCAGATCTATTTTATGTAAGAACTGCTGTGCTTGCATCAATAAACAACAACTTGTTGCACAGAAAGCATACTGTCAGATCTTGTACGTTTGATCGCATTCATCGACTTAGATGAAATTCGCTTTCAAAAATTTGAAATGTCGTAAATGAAGAGCTCTTCGCATCGGAAGACTGTGAAACATGCGATAAAATGCTCAAAAAAGGAGAATTGCAGCGGTAGACTATGATCACAAAACATGGATCTAACAATGGTGTTACCCTTGAGGTCAAATTGATTCGGCCCAGCTAAAGGTAATCTGGGATCCTACTTAGCCTTATATCCGACCATAACGACATCCTAGAACTGCGTTGTGAGGAGACGTATCTTATAGTAAGTTTAAATTTTCCGTTTCATCGCTCGCGGAGTATGAGTTCGACGGTCTTTGATTGTGCGACTGTCATCACGTCATTCAACTTTGGAGCGTATTGTATGTCTTCACGGAGACGTGAAAAGATCTAAAGGCAAACTTAAAACAGTTTCACTGCATTCGTGGGCAAAGTAACTCAACTTATGCATTGATTTTGAATTCGACAGGATCAGCGAAAGAAATCATGGCTGAATGGCTACACGAGTGAGGTCTACAGTAAAAGTAGATAAGCATTTAAACACAGCACCACATCACTGTGAACAGAACTTGCTTGCTCACAGACTCGCCAAAGCTCTGCACCAAGCTGCTCAAGAAAGCAACAATGCTGCCATCCTTATAGTTAGTTCCAAGGGGAACGGCTCAGTGGAATCCTGTCGGGTTCCTACACAAAAACAGCATCCGAGAGCTGCTGATTCCTCAGCATCGTCACTGCGGAAGGATGTTGCCTGATGTCTAGAAACGAGTAGTTTGTTCCTGCCTTCGGCCAGAAGGTTGACGTGATGAATTGCTTCAAATACCATGGAAGCAAGTTGGTTGCGCATTTCGAGCGACTCTTGAAGCTAAGGAAGCCGGTCACCATCCCATAGGAACAGTTCGGGTTCATGCCTAGGGCTCGCAAGGGTGCTGTCCTCATCGCTTGGCAAGTTATAAGTGAAGTATCAAGAGAAGCGACGACCTTGTTACCTAACCTTCCTTGACCCGGAGAAGTCGTTCTTCTGTCTACTGCGAGCGCCCCATGAGAGAACAGAATTTCGTTCCAGAATACTCAACCTCTTCGATGGATGATGTTTACATAGGATAGGGCTAAAACATCGATACACCAATCGCACGGTCTGACAAGAGGTGAGCATCACGGTTGGCGTATCCGGAAGCAGCGTCAACCCTACCGTTGGTACTTTTCGAAATTTTTACGGGTTCCTCCACCCTTTTCGGGGGCCTTGACACGACCTTCCTCTGAGCGTGTTTGTATGGTAACACTATCTTACACATGGACAGGGCAGAAAATCGGGAGCGCGGCAGTACTTCATTCTCTCCGGTGTTCCTGCCCCAATCGAGTGAAATTCCAGTAAAATTTGCGCTTGCCTATTTCGAAAGTCCCTACTCCCTTCAAATTCTAGGTTGTGCGGCAAGGTGAGAAGATTAGGAAAATTTCAGTCCTCTCTCCAAAAACCTTTGAATACTCCACGAAAACTGAAAAATTAGCTCGTTGTTACTTTTTTCCGTGTTCATGCAAATTTCCAACCTTCAAATGATCACAGCATTCTTCAAACTTATTAATTTGGGAAGTTGAAGCAGTGTGAAAAATGTCAGGGTTCAAGCTCTCTGAAACGGTCTCCAATTTGTCCCGCTCCTCCCCCTCCTTCAGACCACTGCCCGCCCATCCCCTTGTCGTCGACTTTAGCCGAGAGCGTTAGCACCAAAGAGATCAGCATCGATGCGACTCGCATCAACGCTGAAACCAATACGCAAACATTTCAGCATTTCTCTGTCGCTTTTCTTGAATTTTTTCGTCATCTATGTACCACTGTCCACCTCCTCTTAACTTCTAATGGACAGCCTTTCCATCGAAAACTTCACCATTCAAGGAATAGATCTCGTGCCTGAAGAGGCTGGGGTGATGGTGACTTTTAATACCCAGTGACGACATTCTATAACACGTCAGCAATGTATTTGTGACAACTTCGTTTTTGAAGGGATGGAACCAGACTCATGGCGCCCAAATTTCTTAAATTTTGATAGGTGCGACTTTCGACTTATGTTTTGTTTATAATTTTGTAAAGAACAAGGAGATAAACTTTGAGATGAGAACCTACAATACGCACTAACTTTTGAAATTTCCTCACGCTTGAGCGACGATTTTGCAGCGTCGCAAAGCGTCCCCCTTCCATACTCCCAAAGCGGTCAAATGATTTGTGCTCGTACACCATTGGACTCGCTTCCTGCTGTGGCGAGTCTAACATGTGAAAACTAGCGCTACTCGCGTAAAAAATCGACAAAAACACGCGAAAAAACGAAATTCGCGTGTCCCCTTTTTCGTTTTTTTCGTTATGAACTCGCTTCAGAATCAAGATTTTTCGAAATCTGAAAAAGCGTTGAACTCAGCTCGTCGAGCTCTAATAAGATAGATGCTTTTAAGCTTTTGGAAAGCCTTACTCAAGATTTGCGCCATGTCACTCGAGCTTTGGCTCGAGAAAAACTGTTTGAAATGTGGTGCGGCATGTATCCGCTTATTGCATCATGATCGATTCTCAGAAGATGGGTTCAGAGTTGCCGGCCAGAACGCACCGCGTATTCAACATGTCATTTGTAATTGTGAATGCATCGTTGCGTTTCTTCCAGATTATAATGTCCTGATTCACTGCGGCGCGTTAACTGACTTAACACGTAGTCCTGCAGCTTCAGCAGCTCTCGCTCTCGCTGTTCAAATGGAATGCAATAGATCTAATTCTCGCTGGACATTACCCTATCTGGTGAAATTTTCAATGTTCGGGAAGGTTTTTGTCGAGATCTGCAAGAGGTAGACGGGGAAATTTCTTATTAGTTGTAGAGTAGCTTGTCTTGTGTTGTAGGCGGTAGAGATCACGCACGTTGCTCGCAGAATGAGCGTCTCGCCTCCATGCTTGGCCATGAAATGCCTGCCTGCGCTCATGCCCTAGCTATTTGTGAAATTTTCAATGTTGTGAGCGCAGGTTTTTTTCCGAAAACTGGAGGAGGTAAGGGAGACATTCTTTACACTGTTGTAAGGTAGTAACGCTTACTTGCGTGTAGAAATAAGAATGCATAATTGCTTGTAAGACGAGCGCTGTTTCGCGCGTGCTGTGGTCTGTGAAAATGCCTCCGCTCATGCCTTGTGGAAAGATCAAGATTTTTTTGCCTTTTCCAGATAACTCGCAGTACCTATATGTCGCCGTTGGATCCCGTGACAAATGATATCGATTATTATCATTACTCCTCCAATTGAAACTTGGTTTTTCACAGTTTTAAGACTTCCCCTTATTGGCCGATTGGGCATATTACTCCAAATTAGTGCCCAAAATCTCAAAGTTTTCTTTTTCGTCAGTTTGCCTACTGGGTAATTCGATGCCTTATTACGAATCATGCATTCTTCTCGTAGTGTGGCCCGCCAACATTCACCCTCGCCCCATTTTTTGCGACATGTTCCTGTTTAAGGGTGTTATGTAGAAAGCATGTGAAGGTCGCGACGAATTTTCGCTTCCCTGCGGAGACTACGTTACATTTTCTGCAGGGAATTAATGGAGGATTTGGTGGCAGGTGAGGCCTTTCGTTTTCGTATGTGGCGCCAAAATCAACACCTCGGCCTCATTTTTTGTGACATGTTCCATGTTTAGAGCGAGATGTTATTAGATTAAGCTGTGAAGGCAGCGACGAATTTGCTTCACTGCCGTAGACTCGCGGTTACATTTCTGTAGGAATTAAATGAAGCCTTTGGTGGCAGGTGGTCTTTACTTCCGTAGTGTGACCCAACTCCACTCGCATGCCTTGCGAGCATGATGCAGATTTTTTTGGTTCTCTCAGATAACGATAGAAGACTGAGATGATGCACCTATTATTCGCGATAAAACAATACTGTCGAAACGGTACATCCAACTCGCTTTATGGAGAACATCTAGTATAACTGCCAACTAGAATCCAGTTTGTGACATTTCCCATTTCGAACAGGATGTTTTGAGGAAATTCGATAAGGAATGGACGAACACTCCTCCTATGTAGAGAAGTTTACTTGTATGGATGTAAAAGATGATGTATCGGCTTGAGTGATGTTTCCTTCCTGTGTGCTAACATCGCTCTCGTCTTGCCCTGAAATAAAAACAGATTTTTTTCCGGTCTTCTCAGGTGGCTCTACGGAGCTGTGGGTACAGCCATTCGATTCTAACATGTCAAATGCTATCGAAAGATATAATCTCAGTTCCATGAAACTTTCGTTTTATCAACACGTTTTCGGCCTTATTCTTTATCGCCGATCGCTTCCTCACCAGGAAGGTCCTTTCAGGGGTGACGAGTCTTTTTGAAAAGGGTTTTTGCTGATATAGGGGCGGCATTGGGGAACACACAGAAAGCCATGTTAAATTTTCCTCTGAACGCCCCTCAGAATTACAGAAAGGAGGTCCTAGTTCGGAATCCTCCTTGTTGAACAAATTTTGCATTCGCGTTGCGTTACCAAAATTCGAGCCATTCAAGTTAAAACCACCAGAAGCAATCAGAACTCCATTTTGCGCGAGATTTTGGAACGTCAACTTCGAAACGAAAAATGTTGTCACGCAAGAGGATGCGAACTAGGGACCCCTTTTCTGGTATTCAGAGGGCCGTTCAGGGAAAATTGAACATGGTTGCTGTGGTTCCCGCATCTGCCCCTAGTATCATGAAAAGAACCGTTTTCAAAAAGCTTGTCACGCCCTGAAGACCTGTCTGGGTACCCTGGCCACGGACACGTGCTATTCACGTGCCGCGGTGCGTGAGAGCTCACGTGACAACGATGCTTTCTCTCGGTCGCTTGCAAGCGAGCCCGATTCGATACACCGCTATGCTGTCGGAAGCTGCGTGGGAAGTGATACAACGCCCCGCGCACAGTGAAGGCAGCGTGTTGGTGGCCAGGGCTGAGGACGATCGGCTGATAAAGAAAAGGCCGAAAACGGTGAAAAATCGAAAGTTTCAAGTGGGACTGGAGATGTATAGATCGGTTCGATCGGGCATTTTGGCATGGAGAATGGATAGTGAACACACAGGCTCACGTAGATCCACCTGGAAGACCAAAATCGATCTGTTTTTATTTCAGGCAATGACGGAGAGCGATTTGAGGCCAATACCAGGAGGAAACACTGCACTCAAGGCCCGAGTACTATTCTTTTTCCAACATCCATAAACTTGCCTCTACAGATAGGGAGGGAGAGTTCGTCCCTCCTATCTGAATTTCTCAAAAATCCCTTCGAAAATGGAAATGTAAGCAAATGATCTATTGCTAGGTATACTAGATCTCCAGAAAAGGGAGTTGTGTACCGTTCGACAGTATTCTTTAATGGGTGAATTGAATGGTGCGCATCTCCGTCTTCTATGTTCATCTGAAGAACAAAAAAATCTGATCATTTCGGCAAGGGCATGAAGAGGTGTGATGTTTGGGCCACACTACGAAACGAAGGCTCACCTGCCACGAGCTTCGCATAGTAATTCCTGCAGAAATTAACCGTAGTTCTACGTCAGTGATGGAAAATTCGTCCGGCTGCCGTTAACAGCTTTCTAGCATAAACATCCGGCTCTAACATGGAACATGTCGCAAAAAAGTGGGGCGAGGTGTGATTTTAGGGCCATCACTACGAGGAATGAATGTCATAATTCGTAATCAGGGCATCGATGCAGTTAGGCAAACGACGAAAAATGAAACTTTGAGATTTTGGGCACTAATTGTGGAACTAATGATGGCCCAAGTCGGCATTAGGGAAGTGCTTAAAACGGTGAAAAACTCAATTTTCATTGGAGGAGTAATGATGATATTCGATTATCATTTGTCACGGGGATCCAACGGGGCACATATCAGGTCTGCGAGTTCAGTAATGAAAATGCAAAAACATCTGATGCTTATCCACAAGGAGCATGACGGTGGGACTTTTCAACAGCACACCGGCGACATGCGCTCGTCTACGCAAAGCAAGTATGCATGCTGTATTTCCTACCTCAAGTAAGCGTACTCTACAACAGTGAGATGATTTTCCTCTACCTCGCTCGTTTTCCGGAAAAACCTTCGCTCAAACATTGGAAATTTCAGCAAATAGGCTAGGGCATGACAGCGAGCATGTTCATGGCCAGCAGCATGCAGGGAGCGCTCATGCTGCCGAGCAAGTGTGTGATCTTGTCCGCTACACACGAAGCAGGCGTACTCTTACAATAGAAGAAATTTCCCGCTACCTCCTCATGATTTCGCAAAACCTTCGCTCGCACAATGGAAATTTCGCCAGATAGGCTCACATGTCCAGCCAGAATTGATCTACTCAATGATCTTGCATTTGAACAGGAGAGGCGAGCTGCTGAGCGCAGGGACTACGTGTTAAAGTCAGTTAACGCGCCGCAGTGGAATAGGGACATGAAATCTGGAAGAAAGCAATCGATAGCTTCAGCAATCACATATTGGAACGATGCTGAATACGCGGCGCGTTCTGGGCAGACTGCTGAGACCCATCTGCCTCCGAGAACGATCATGATGCATAAGCGGGATACCGATGCGCACCCACATTCAACACGTTTTTTTCCTGCGAGCGCAAAGCTCGAATGCATGGCGGCAATCTTGAGTAGAGGCTTTCCAAAAGCTTAAGAAGCATTTTCTGTATTAGAGCTCGACGATCTGAGTTCAACGCTTATTTTCAGATTTTGAAAATTTGAGTTCTGAAACGAGTTGTATACGAAAAACAAAAGGAACGCGAATTTGCGTTTGTTCGCAGTGTTGTTTTTCGATTTTTTACGGCGAGTAGCTGGTAGTTTTCCACATGGTTTAGACTCGCCACAGAGAGCCGAGTATAATGGTGTATGACACAATCTAATTTGACTCTTTGGGGGGAGTCTATGAAGGGGCGATCGCTTTGCGAACGCTGCACTCGTCCTCAGCGGAAATTTCAAAAGTGTAGTGGCGGTATTGTATACGTGTAGCTGGCAGCAACAAAGGCGATTGCTTTTTCGGCTTGCGGTCGCAAATTATGATCCTACTATATAAATCGGCTAAGCGTTGTGTGTGTTGTCTGTGTTGCTGTGTGTATGTGTTTGTCTTGTCCTGACCGGCAAATTCTATCTGCGGGCACCATGTCGTCAGGAGTTGGTTTAGAAGTATATCGATATAGGGGGTGGATCGGAACATATTTGGTGGGTAAAAGAATAGTGATCGACACGGATAAGGGGCTGATAAAAGGCGCCTAGCAAGCAAGTGTCGCGAAATTTCATAGCTCGGGCACCAGTGGTTCGTCCGCAGTTTGGTCTCAAGGATATGATATATGGAAGGTTGAGGATGGTTGTTGTACATACATCACTTTTCGCTGTGTGCACTTCCTGCGTTTATCAAACAAGTGAGATACAGCCAAGATGGCACGGCCAGTAATTGGCATTTAACGAAAAGCAGCATATAGTCAAGCGGTGAAACCCAAAGCTTCACCGATTTGTCATTTTGTAAGGCTTGCGTGATGCATGCGCGCGTAGCGCGGAGTAAACTGGTGACATGATCCGCATTAGCCTCCTCAACTTGATTAATTGCATTCCTTCGTTTGATTTTGGACTGACGCATCCTATTCAGCCGCTACATTATCTTACATTCAACTGAAAATGCTGGATGTTTACAGAGTTGTGATCATAACCAGTCCCAGCTAACTTTATTCAACGCAGTATTCTGCGATTGAGCTTCAGGTGAAACTGTGGAGGGTCTAATCACAGTCATAAGTGAGATTGGGTTAATGGAGTATTCCTCATTGCTGATATTCCATGTGTCCTCGCAATTTCGCTGACCTGGCGCGTGTGATGGCGCGCGACTAGCGGCGGAGCAAAACTGCTTTTATAATCAACTGGTGATCTTGACTGCAATCATGCTCTGCGTTCCTCCTTTCCAACTGAATCCGTAAGCAGCTCATGCTTAGCGCTAAGGCTCTAGCGTAGCAGTGGTTGTGAACGAGTGTCGCTAGTCCTTACCCGTGTATTATGTTGATCGGAAAGTATTAGTCGTGAGAAAGTTCTTGCGCTTTTCGAGTGTTTCGTTTTTTGAACGCTTCTTATTTTAGTTAGAACAGATACAGCAAGCTTCCAATGGTTTTTGTATGTGGTTTTGAAGCAACTTTTCTTGTTTCTATGCTAACAGCAAAAGCTAGCATATGTTCTAGTCGTTTAGTTGTCATTTTTGAAGCCTTGAATCAGCAACTCTAACAGCAAATTGCTATTGATTCTCCTTTTTTTAGGCCTCCAAGCAGGCCAGTATGAGAGGGATCAGGTCAAGAGTATTATGACGCACTTGGCTGAGATTGCAATAAATATTGTCTGAAGCAATTGTTAAAAAGTTTTTGGCAAGAATAGGGGAGCCCCCATATGGTAGTGGGTGGGTGATCGAGATGGACAACACCAACCGATTAGTCGAAAGTTTCTAGGTCGATCACGTTTAGCAGCAAATCTACTTGCGAGGGTTCCTCGCTAAGTAACTGGAATCTTTGACCTTGTGGTTTCTTATTGTAACGGGAGACTGGAAGGTCCCAAATAGTTCAAATAGAGCGTGCGCGACAGCTACATTTTGAAGGGTCGTTCGCCGGTTCCTAGCTTGTTTCAGTGCCGTGAAGAACGAGCTTGACTTTTTGAATCATGGTCGTCGACATGCACAGAAAAGAACGGATTCTTGTTGGCTATAAAAAGAATACGAACCTTTGTCGAAGTGATCGACCGGTGATCAGCGTCTTAAAGTCTTGGCAAAAGTAAACTTACTGAAGTGATAGGTTGAGCCGACTTTCAAAGTTCAGCGGTGTCTACTTTTCTACAACCAGCTGGACTTCTGTTTAACGTGAAGAAGAACTCTGATAATGTGTCAAACCTATCCAAACCTCTGGCACATATGCTGGAAATTCCTCTATTATTAAAGAACCGGTTCGTCCCTGAACAGGTAACTCGGACGCAATTCTATACAACCAACCCTGTAAATTGGGCAAGTTGCGTACGAAATCAGTCCTGCGAAATCCTACTCGATAGACCTACTTGCGCTATCATATTACACTTTCCTCAGACTACGTGGATAGCTTCTCCCAAAGAGTTATCGGGCAAAAAACCAACATGTATGACTGAAACCTACTTTCCCGCAGAGTCATCGTCTCTAGAGCTCCATTATCTGCACTTACCGGCTGATCAGTGCAGTCTATTGCAGAGGTTGCTGATTCTTGATATTCTTTACTCCAATCAAAAATTTCCGAATGAGCCGAGATAGAGCAGTCGAATATCCCAGTCGAAAAAGCGCAAGATACTTCTGTCACGACCTAATAATGCGGGTTTTTGACCCTCATTTTCAAAGAGCATATTTATCATTTTCATTTTTTCAAACATCTTTTGTCGCAAACAGAAAAACTGTTGGAACACGCAGTCTTTCTTAACAAGATGCGTACTAGAAAGTTTCTCCCACGTTAAAGTCAGCGTTTCTGGAGGCGATGATATCGTCGGCTTCAAGTAGTCCTGGGGATTGAGAAAAAAAGCGGGCGAAGGAGCGGAAGTGAATTCTCAATGGTGTGAGGAGGATATACCAAAAAGCAGGGTTTGCTGTCAAAGATAGTTCAGAGATCGTGTAGAAAGTGGCGAGAGGTTGTCGAAGAAGAAAAGATAGGTGGGACATGCACAGAAATAAGCGGAGTTTACCACGAGGTTCATAAATCGGTCCGGATTCATTCCGAGGCCGGGAAAAACGGCCAATTGGTGGAAACCAATTGGAAATTGGTGGAGGAAGGAGGGATGCTCAAAGCCATCGGTGGATGAAGCATGGGGCAGTCGGATAGAATTCAGCTTGAAAGTCAAGTATTCGAAGTGTGGATACTCGTGGTAAACTCCGCTTATTTCTGCATGTCCCACCTATCTTTGGTCCGAATTCGAGAATTAACGCCGCACTACCGTATTGCCGCAGGACCATGCGTGCAACGCGTGCTGCGCCAACTGGTTATTATCTACTGCTATTTATTATATTATTTATTATTTACTAAATTTATTAGAAAAGTAGCAAAGCAACATTTACGAGAACTTGGGGCCTTTTCCGAGTAAATGCTTTTCTTATTGAAATCTTCCTCTCATCCATTTTTCAAGTTCTGGTTTGATGTTATCTGCTCATCAAGGTGTCCCGCGGCGACAGAAGTGACCAGAGAAAGTTTTCAACTTACCAAGGAATTCAGTTAGGGAGATTTGAGCAAGCAAACACAGTCAAGAGTGCCGGTTACGAATGTGGGTGCAAACCGCACTTTCCAAGCAAGTTGTAGAAGGTCAAGGTTGTCGGGACGTACAGTGTCAGCATAAATAAGAGCCTATCCATCTGCACTACCCTTTTGAATTTTTCTTGAAGGTCTGCCTAAAGGAGTCACGAGGTGACCTGATACGAATATGACATTTGTTTTCGGCACAGAGGCTATATGGAGCCAATTTGGCACCTGAACCTAGTTTTATCTGTGCTTCTTGCCAACTTTGACTGCTTGCAACTTGGATGGAGAGTTCACGAGGCACGTTTGATCATTTGTTACTATTGCTTTTACACATTTGTGACTATCACTCTTGACCCTATCGAATAACCTGAGTCACCCGCACAGTTTCTTGGAAAGTACAACGTCTTCCCTGGAGGTGGTGGGTCGTTTGCGTCCCAAAGATGTATGTCAACATTTCAAGCAGACTTTGTCTCATCCTACGACGCTTCCTCAGTAGTCAGCTGACTGCTACCGAACCTGTTTGGCAGGTCATTGCAAAGGCTATGTTAAAATATAACTTCGCTAGAGTTTTTAAAAGGAGGAGTGCGTGCCGCCAAAAATGGGGTCGAAGGTCTTCAAATGATGTTTATTCCTCCTCATGTACTGCTGTTTCAGGGTCACACGTCTTCTGGTAACCTTGTGTGGTTATTTTCCGGGCTGCTGGCGTTGTGCCTATTCGTGTTAGAGACGCTCGACAACTCGCAGAAGCAGGAATGCACTCCAATGAAGCTGCCAAGTCTCTACATCATCTTTTCAGCATCGGCCTCCTTCATCGTTCCGGCCGCGATTATGGTCAGTTCAGTTCAAAAGCAGCAATATTTATTTATTTATTTAATTTATTTATTTCGCATAACATGCCATGGACCGCTCAATAAGGTATACGGAGTATATTCAAATAGAAATACTATCAGTCGCGAAAAGGCAGCAGTCGTCCTCGTTACAGCAATTAATGATACGTTAACGACTGACTTAACCAATTTGTGAGAGAGAAAAACGAGAGAGGGGCATGTTCAAAAGATCCCTTGAGTATTGTTTGAACTCTGGGTCATACACTAGGTTGATCAGTTGGATTAATGTACAGATATGGAAGTAACAAAGAGCTTTGCCATGAGCCATAAGGTTAGTGCCCCAAAGATAACCCTACTACGAGGCTGCAGCCCTACAAGGGCGGGTGCAGAAACACCTCTTTGATCTAAATACGAACCTAGGAGCTGGCTCGGGGGCGCTTGTGAAGATAGCTAACTATGCGATGCCATAACTTGGGCTCATTTTTGAGATTGGCCAAGAGGCTTTAAATGAATTCGGTAAATTTTAATCAAGTTTGATCAACAGCTAGTGTATGACACAACCTTAGATATTTCACTACTATATTTCATTTATGTTCAATATGTGACAGTTCTTTTCCTTCTGAAGAATTTTTCTGTTCGGATGGTATCAGGTTGAGAAGAACCTGTTTCCACATGTGTGAAGAATGCCAGTATGGTGCCCTTTTCTAATAAGAAGCTATGTGGAATCCTCTTGCCATCTGACACATATGAGCCGCTCTCAAGATTACAAGCTTTGGATCATATGTAGGGTATACTGTGACAGCCTTGGCAGTGAGACTTTGGTGCTGGGTCCTAAACTTATGACCCTGGCCACTCAAAGTCCCCACTATTCAGCTATTTGGGATCTAGTCTAAGGAGTGGAAGCTGTTCCAAAATATGACCCTGATAATACCCGGTCTTGAGCAGTTTTCGATCAACCGGGGCTCACTGTGTTTTTGCATCTATATTTTCTCACAATGGACCGATATTATGTTACAGAAAGTGGCGCTTCTTACTACACCCACGGTAAGAGGATCAGATCCTTGATGGTGAGCCGTTTAGGCCATCCATATTTTTCATACTTCAGAGAACGATTAGTTGGTGCCACACTTCTCTAGGAGAACTTCTACATGGACATTGGCTAGCACCCGCTGAGCCTCCCATAACACGTTGACGACAGCGTGACGCGGTAACGCGTCCCACTTTGCGCATCTCGTGGGACATTGTGAAGCGGTAACGCGTCCCACCCAATTTATCCCTTTTTCTTGCGCTTACGCGGCTTTTACGTTCTTTGCACTCGTTCTATAGGTCATACACTAGCGTACTTAAAAACTATATGGCTCACAGAATGGCCAAATATTCTTTAGCTTGGCAGAGGTTTTCCAGACCTTACGGATTGTCTATTCAATTCATTCCTCGTTTTCTTTTCAATAACGTGGACACCTTGATAAAAAGGAATAACAGAAGTGTATACAAACCTGTTCGTATGGGAAGATATGTGTTTTTACTGAAACAACCACGTCCAAATTCATTTTGTAACCAGTGAAGGGAAATTATTTAAAATCCCCCCTTTCATGGCCTTAACGTTTAAACTTTCATTACTGTAACTCCAAAAGCTAGACAGGCCGAACATCATTGAAAACATTTCATCGCATCTAAGTATTGCGTATTTACAACTTAAAATCCATGGATTTGGTGTGCGGCGGCTGCGCTCGCAAAATCGCTCTTGTCCCACGAGGTGCAAAAGGACAAAGCGCGCGATGTCGTCAACGTGATAAAGGAGTTGATCAACGCCAAGCTATCTTTTGGTTTTCATTTCTGTACAGAGTTCCCTATAAATTCGATTTCAGATCGCACTTAACGTTTCGATTTTCTGCACTGTACTCACAACGACCAGAACGAAATGTGTCTCAGAAAAATGGAGAGTCAATGCGGATACACCGAGGGAAACGCAAAATCTCTCGCCATCAAGGTGAGTGCGTGCTTGTAATCACTGCAGCCCATTTCTTCGCGGATGCCAGTGAACTGTGGTAAATATGCCATTGAAAGCTGAGAATGTTTAAAATCGCCTTGGTGTTGTAGTGGTCGCCCGGCGCAAATGCCCAGAAAGCGGAATACCTGGGTTCAACTCTGGCTTCGACAGTGTGTTTTGCCAATACCTCTCACTCGTGCATTCAACAGGATGTGACTGACTAGCCAAACTATTCTTTTTGAAGCGCCAATATCTGATCATCTGACTGCGTAAAAAAGATTTGGCGGAGAAGGGTTGCGGGGGGTAGGCTCCAGCACCATCAGCAAAAGCATCACGATGGGGAAACCGAACCACGCTGAACCCGCTCAACCTCATCATTTTAATTGAAAACCATCTTAATCATGGTCGCTGCCTTTGGTAATTATGGTTTACTTCGCCTGGCATCTTTCTAATACCACCTCTTCTTGATGAGTTTTTGAAGTTTTTTTTGTTTCATATTGTTTTCATATTTTTTTCAGTTAATAAAGCAGTATTCGTGTGACTCGGCTGGACGTGATGCTAAGGCATATGATGAAATGTCACCAATGATAGAAAGTGCTGGCGGTAAACAGTTGTGGAGTTACGTCTTCGATTATTACCTACAATTGTTACAATAGACGTTTGGTAATTTCCATTCCCTGCTTACGAGAGCCTTCTCTCAAAGCAGCAATGTGATATGTTGATATCCATGAAGTGATGAAAGCGGGTCACTAAAGAGCGTCGGTTGAAAAAAGGCAAGAGATTACAGTCAAAAATCCTGGGAAACCGGGATAAATCGAATATAAACGCTGGTTGATTTAAGAATAGTTATTACGAACAAAGAGGAACGCATCGGGCACATGGGTCGGCAAAGAGGTGCTTGGCCAACAAATGCAGCAAGGTGTGGTCGCTTTCGCAGACTAAAGTGCGCTGGTTGCTGCGCATGGTTGCACTGGAGGCAGCTCGACTGGAGCATTGATTGGCATTGGTGCTACCAGGCCGAGTGGCGGTGGATTCGTCTGACATTCCGCATCTTAGGCGCTGCCCGTTCGTAAGCGAATAGGAACATTTCCATAAGGAGTCCTGTTTTGCGTTTATCCTTTGACAAATTTCCCTGCCTTTTCGCCACTGGCTTATCACTTACAATTAGTATCATCCCGCTACATACCTCTCTCAAGCTCCTAAATCACGTAATCCGCTTGTCTTTGAAGGCCAGTTCGCTTAACGCAGAGTTCAAGCACGGGAAACTTAAATGGCCTGGCATTGTTCGGACATACCGATCAGGTAATTCTGCCTTGGAGATTGGCAACAAGAAACACTTAGAAGGGAAGATACAAAGGCGCTTGCGATACACGTTTATGCTCAAGTATGTCACCGTCACCTATCGCTTGCACATACCCGCGTTGGGCATTCTTGTGGTGGCTAAATAAGTGGACCTATCGGCCATCGCTAATAAGCGCACCTTCCGCCGCGAAAGCACTATCGCCTAGTTGGACGCTCCCTATCCTCTCCATTATTCATCGTTATCTGTCATGCACATTCTATCTGTAGTGATTTAAATCGTCAAATTCCATCAGCAGACGATTGAACCCGCTACCACGAGAAATTATTTCAATTGCAAATCTCGGAACTAGCGCAACGTTTGTGCAAGTAACTTTAGTATTTTCTAGGAGAGTGAAATATTTATTCACTCCCTTATGTTCAAAAAAGAAACAAGCACATCATAGAAACTAATTGTTCCGGTCAACGTTTACACTTAGCTGAAACACGGAATTCTCCAAAAATCGCGAAATTTTTAATCCGAACACAACATTACCTTCGAGGCAACAACCCCAGCCTAAATTGGTGGGGTAGTAGCGGTCGATAATGAAAATATGGCTGTCGTCTTGGTCGAAAAAAAGAGAAGCAAAACGCGGATTAAGCCATAACAAGGACTCGCTTTCTTCGCCCTTGAAATGGGGAGGCTTTCTGAACTTGCCTGCTCTATGGCTCCATCCACTCGTGTGCATTTGAATGAGACGCTACGTCGCAATCCACGTTACGTGTCGTGGTGGGGTTGTGCGTGGTATCTCGTCCATTAGCTCTCATTAGCCGTCATTAACTCAACTTTTAATTCCCTAACACCACTGCGGCGCACGGATGTTTCCCTGAGAAACTACTTATGACCAAAACAAAAACCACTTCAGTTTTCTGCCCTCCACCACTTTTTTCAACGTGAACCACGTTTTTAAGTGACTGATCTTTCATAAAGTGCCATGAAGTCACCACTATGCAAGACGTAGCCTTTGAAAAAGGTTTGGTTTATTAACGCTATGTTAACCTCGGCTTTTTCGTCTTCTATAGACCCAGCCTATTCATTCTCCTTCTACTCAGTGCTTCTGCCAAGACTAGGTCATTTTGAAAAAAAGTGAACCTGCAATGTTCTTTTTTTCAGCGCGGAGCCAAAAAGTGTGAGCCCCATTCTGAAGAACCTCCTCTCGCATGTCATGGTAGTCTCCTTAATTAGTACAAGCAAGAAGAAATGTCTCAATGTGATCACACACCTTGGCGGGTAAGTGCTTGATGATCGTAAAAAATTTATAGGTGGTGTGGTATAGTTTATACTTGTATAAATCCTGTTAGTCATAGAAAATCGAGTGTTTGTGTCCGCCAGCCTGGTAACACCATACATGGGGCACGAACTGATCAATAACATCAAAAATCACACGTGAAATTAAGTTGCTCCGGAGTCGCCATTACTTATTCTTACCTCTGATGCGCAGAATCGGTAACTCACCAATGAAAACTTCAAGGAAAATCGTATCGCGTGATTTTTGGTGCTATTTCTTTTTTTTTCGCCGCCTATGGTGTTACGTCTGCAATGCGGACACCATTTCCTGATACAAGTAGTACAACATGTTTTTTCAAGCTTGCAGAAGAAGTGTAGCTCTTCACTACAATACCTTCATCTCCTCTGATAGCAACGATTACGGTAAATTGATGGTCATCGCCTATGTAAGCAGGGGCCGTAAGGTATGCTTCCCCGAATGGTTGCGGGGACGGAAGTCCCTTTAAATTTTTTGTTTTGATTGGTACTGTTTCTTTAATTTCAATGCATGCTTACTTTGAACTACGCACATGTATTAGATGTAGGTCCCTTTATCAGCACAATCCCAAAATTTAAAAGACTTCCGTCCCCGCAACCATTCGGGGGGAAGCATTACCTTACGGCCAGAGGTGCCGAGTTGTGTGACAGTTAAGAAAAACCCGAGAAAATTGCCAGAATCTCGAGTGTTGGGACTCATGCTACACCCGTTGGCTCGAACGGGTTCTCGAATTAGATGATGGCCACTTGATAGTGCTTTCCAAAATTTCAGTTACGTTAAAGTCCTAAGTAAAGTCATTTGATGTAAAATGCAACTTCAAAATGAGTACCAAATGACTTTCGAGAATCACGCCTGGGGCGGGCTTGGCTTAAGAAGGCGGGTAGGTTCCGACTTGCAGCCTGAGTTTCAACTAGTGCACACTCCGCCACAAAAATGCCTTACGTTACTTTCCTTGCTGCCTGTCGTCCGGTGGACATTGTACACTGGTGTGCAAACTTAAGGACGAGGTAGATGAAGTTACGTGACTCATTGATAACTTCGAGGACCGTTTGAGGGTTACTGTGGATTGCTTTCTCTACAGCACTGTAGCAGCTTTTCCTATATAGGGTTAGGTTCCACAGAGTCACATTACTCGCCAGTAACACGTCATGAAAAAATTACGTTCGTCCTTAGGTTCTGCACACCAGTGTATTATACTTCCCTGGTGCAGACCCGCTCTATCGTCGTCTCTGCCTTTGATAAAATCCCAATTTTTTACTCTTGCGTGGGAGCTGCCTTTTCGAATAAAAAGATAAGCTTTAATTTCCGGTTTAGTGATCGTTCACGGGCCCGATTCTCACTGAGAACTGAACTACGAGTAGCCCGCACTACAGCTGTGGTGGTTGGAGTGTTCGTGATCTGCTGGTTCCCTTTCAGCACCATCTACGTGCTTCAAGTTTGTAGAAGGCTTTATGTACGTTTTTATTCCAGCATAAATGGAAGCATTTAGGCATATTCGCTTTGTCTGATGCCTGATTGCATCACCAACACGATGTACGTGATTGCCTTCTGGCTCGGCTATTCCAACTCAGCAGTTAATCCGCTACTCTACGCGGCTTTCTCGAGGGATTTCCGAGCAGCTTTTAGAAACTGATTGTTTCGAGATAGAATGAGTTAATCACTCAGCTTCATGGCAACTAATACACTAAGCGACCAATGTTACTTTAATTATGTCGGTAATCTGAGCGTATTAATTCGCCGCTCTTGATTTGTGTCTACCCACTCTGAATCCAAAAAATTCAACAAGTCATTGCATGTGTCAGCATATGACACGTGAACCCTAGGAGTGAGGCTGAGCGTGAGAAACAGTCTTCTGCCGTCCATTTAGGCCAGCTACCCTCAGGGTAGGCCATCAAATCGGGAAAAGAGGTGAGCGCCAACCGCATTCGCGAAAGGACGCGAAGAGCAGGACTACGGGATGGAGTTCAGGGATTTTCGGAGGAGCCTCAGAGGTTTACTTCTATAGAATGAAATTGATACGGATTTTTGGCATTACATCACTTCAAAATAAGCTTGAAACGAAAGTGGATAGTTGACGAAGGTAGATTGGCTGCTTTTCTTTGCCCTGTTGGGCACTTTCCATTCACTCTACGTGTGCGCTGGCAGTGCAGTTGCCGAGTCAAATATAGCGCTTCATGTTTTATGACAGAACATATCCAAAGAAGATGAGCTGTGGGGAGTTTTGATTTAAAGAGACTGATGGCAGCTGTATGACAGGAAGGTTTCGGAAATTAGTGAAATGCGTAGAAAAAACGGCCGCTGGAAGCAGGGCACGAAGGCGCTAGCCAGGAATCTATATTAGTGAAATGAATTAGAAAAAGCTTATATTGTCCAGCTCAGCTTGGATTTGATCAGGAGATCATGTCCCAGGGCGGACGGAAACGTCTTCCTTTTCAGAAATACTTCAGATTTGTCAACAATGAAATTTAGCAATCGCTAAGATTCAAAGTGATACAAAATTCTAGCCTCAGGCTAGCCTTTGCACCCATGCTCTAGGGGTGTTTTACAGAAGCTAAACTTGTTTAGAAACCATGCGAATGTTCTGAACACAATTTTTCTCTGTGTCTCTACGCTTGTACTGTGCCAATGTTGCTGTTTCATGTTTGAAAAAGTTCCGTTGCTCTCATGAATCGGGTTTCCATTTTACATTGCATTAGATCTGTTGAGATTATGTCATGTACTCCGCAATTATAATACTTTACTGCATTTCTGCTTTATTTATATCTGAAATGCTTGTCGTTCCAGAGAACAGCATTACTGGTACTTCCTGTACTAATAAAATTATGTTGAATAGAATGGCAACGGGAGAACTCGGGGCCTAGGAAGTGATACTCCCCGAGTAAGGGAGTGGTGCTCTGGTGGGTTTATCAGGGCCAGAGAGGCTTAGAAAAGTCAGGTACCATATGAAAAAAATCAGTGTGCGATTTCATAATAGTCATAGGACGCTATCACTCAAGGGCTGGAAGTAGCCATGGGTCAGGATGGGGTGCCAAGATGACACTGTCGCGATTCAACGGCGCAGAGACCTTACCTTATGTGCTGCCGTGCTGTCACCCTTAGGCTACTTTCATACTTTGCGCCAGTGCGGTCGATGTGGTCTGTGCGGAGGGTGCGGAGAGAGTGAAGAGTGTTAGCACGCGCACTGGCGCATGCCGCGTACTTGGCGTGCAATGGGTGAATTCCGATCGATCATCACAACTGTGATGCATCCTTTGCATTTTCTTGTGCTGTCTTGATTTCGTTCTTGTATTTTTTTGCTTAGAGCTTCTCCCATTTTGGGTCAAATAGTGTCTCCGTCTCACTGATGGGCTCAGCTGGGCCGTGCGCCTGTTCAGGTGCAACTGCACAGCGCTACTCTTTCGAGGTCAACTGAAAAATAGTGATTAGGACAAAAAGGAAGTCAAAGCCAAAAAAAACACGAATGAAGGCAAGACGGCACACAATACATCAAAAAACAAAGGGGAAAACTAATGAGACTGAAATTACCGACCGGATGCTACCGACTGTACCCCAAGTACGCGTCATGCACCAGCGCGCGTGTTGACGTTCTTCACTCTCTCCGCATCGATCGCACCTGCGCAAAGTATGATAGCAGACTTACCAATCACAGCATACGTAGTGTATGCACCCTATCGCGTACAAAGTGCTCTCTCGCGTTTTCCTCCTCCTCATAGCGCTATTTCTTCGTTATACCGCTGTCCGCCCCACGAGGAAAATTTCATTGTTCTACATGGTGTTTTTTTCTCCCCACTTACTTTACCCACTTCTCTCCTTGTCTAATTTCCGCAAATACGGCAGAGCAACAAGGATAAAATGATAACGATAAAGTGTGAAAGCCGAGGTGCCAGGTGATGTGTCAGCGAAAAGAATTGTGAGAAAAAGGCGAAGCCTGCGAAACAGGGCCCTTCTATTGCCATTCCATTACGGAAGTGAATGAGCAGAGGAAAATGGGAACATAGGAAGCTCATCATTCCATTTCACATTTCTGAGTGTTTGTTTTTAGTTCGAATGCAGATTCTACAGTTAGGTATGACTATTCAGTTCGTAAATGGAATGAGAAGAAATGTAGTGTATAAGTAGTGGAAATTAGGAGAATGGTATCGCTAACAACACTGGAAAGAATAGCCTCTTCTTTGGTAGACTGGATTACAGGCAGTCTATGACACTATCAACAAAAGGGATACTGGACGATGTGGCAAATTTGAGGTAGGGTCAACCATTCGTTGAACAAAGTCCAACGAGCGAGTATTTGCAAGTATTTGCAAGGTTGGAGGCAGCGTCAGTCCTACACGGGGGTTGTAGTGTGACGCTTCCCCCTCCCCACCCTCCCCCCTCCCCTCCCGCTCGACGATATTTTGGAGGAAATGTGGGTGGGGCTGGGCTGTGTCAACTGGTCTCAGAAGCAAATACTACTATAGTAACAGCTATGATGATGAGGGTGGTGGTCGGTATAAGCCTCCTGAGTCTCATGGTGGTGGAGGGAGGGGGTCGTGAAAAACTTCCAAAAAGTACCAACGGTAGGGTTTACCCTGGGGCGGGGGGTCGAAGCCCTCCAGAAAAGGCTTACTTAGACTTAGACTTAGTTCCTCCCGTGCTCTTGAGCACATCGGGCGACGAATTCTTAACACTGCTGACGATTTTGCGCAAGTGTTTCACATTCATCCCTAAAAACATCCATGGTCGTTAGGTCATTATCGAATGTTCGTCTCCACGTGTTCCTGGAACGGCGCCCTTGCTCTCCTTGGCTCCTGTGAGGACCACAGTACAATGGCCACTTCGTGAAGGCGGATGTGTGTGGCATACGTAGGATATGTCCCGCCAAGTCTGTGAATCTGCGCCGGCCACACTTCACTGTGAGGTCTGCCATACATACATCACTGTGCGGCCGTAAGACTTCCTGATATAGGTGATGTGATAATATTTTATATTTATTCAACTGATCGGCGAAGCCGAACGTCTCTGATGCGGACATGCATTATATTCTTGATGCAAGATCACAGCAGTGATTTCCAGTTTCTGCTTGCATATAGCGCCGGTTAAAACATTCACAAATCGATTGGTTACATGCACTGCCATCTCAAATGTTACTTATGATGATACGGAAGGACATTGTCCCCATCTGATCTGCAGTACGTCTTAGAAAAAACAGATGCGTGCCGTTGCGCAACTTCGACCGAAAGTAACCGCGCATCCTGTATTTCTATGCGGTCTCCGTCGCAAAACAACTGTACTTATTCACCAGATACAACTGCTCCGCAATAAATTATACAAGCCCCTATGTTTCTGCACAAAACCTACATCTTTCCTAAATGACGTTCAGAACCGATAGCTTCTTGTATGTATAAAGGACAATGTAGGTACTAAAATGTGTCTTTTTGCACACGACCACACACAAGTTCTCAAGCATCTGAACTCATGAAATAGTGTTTTCTGCAAATTTCTTCGAAAAAGCCCGCTCTAAACTAGTTCTCGCACAATTATAAGCCACCCCATTACTTTCTCGATTGCCATTTCCTTCCTGCTCGATTAAAATTTTTGTTGTATATTACCACTACTTCGCTTCTATGCAAGACGAGAGGAAAACCGATCTCTAAATCTGAATAAAAGGAAATTCGTCGCACACAAAATTCATGAGAAGACTGAAGGCAGCGCACACCAAAATTCGCGGCCAGGTTCGCTTCATGAGAAAAACATTTCATTCGAGCATAGTGATGATAATGGATGTATTATTTGACCCTTGGTCGTACCTTTGGCTTTCCGATTCAGAATACACAGATATCTCATAAGAAAACCAAACCGTTCCATCAAGTTTTGCTCGAAAATCAAACCTTCTTGCAATTAAATTCTGTCCAACCGAGCGGTCTGTTCAGCGTCTGTGGCAAGAACTGCAGCAGTTCATTCGCGAGTAAGAGAAATATAAAAGCGCACTTGTTTATGACAACAAAAACCATACATCAAAAGTGAACACAAATTTTGTCAAGCAACAGTGCAAGCCGACTGACTGGCGTGAGCGCGTTTTTTAATCTGTCATATTCTCACGACATACGAAACCTGACCTTCTCTCCAAAGTTCTTTATAGCCTCCAGATACCTTCTTCATCAAAAGAAAGTTATCTAGAGTAAGAAAATGTCTGAGAAACGAAGAGCAAGAGCGATCAGGAAATGAACAGGTACAAGAAAACCGCCCTTCACTCCAGTCATCGCTCCCCCTTCTTGAACAAAAACTGTCTCACACTTTATGAGCATGATTTGTTGTCATAAACAATAGCGCTTTACATCTCTCACTCGCCGATGACCTGCAGTTCTCCACAGACCCTGACACAGAAGCCAGTGAGAATAATTCAAGTAAGTTTTGATTTTCGAGCAAAACAATTGATGGAACTTTTGGTTTCTCATGAATTAAGCGTAGTATAGCTGAATTCGAAAGCAATGACGATCTCAAGCATCAATCCATACTCCATACACACAACTATGCTCGAAGCGTTGCTCTGAAGCGAACCTGGCCGCGTAACTTTGGTAGTGTACGAACGTCAACCCCCCTCTTCAATGTCTTTCAATGAAATTTGTTAGGATTTCCCTTTATTCAGATTATCTAGCGACGGTTTTCCTCTTCGGTTTTTTCACCTAAAGCCCGATAATTGGATAAACAACAAAAAACAGTTTACATCGAGCAGCGAATGAAGCCAACCGAGAAAGATGGGTGCTTATAATTGTGCGGCAATAGGTAAGAGGGCTCTTTTCCGAAAAATATTGCAGAAAAAACACATCTTCAGATTTCAGAGCTGGCATACTTTTGCTGGTGTGCAAAGAACATTTATCACCTAACATCCTTTTCCATACACAGAAGCCTTTCGAACGCATCTCTAGGAAAAGAGTTTTGCAGAACACAATAGTGGCTTTAAACTTATCGCACGGAGCGCATGTATGTAAACTGTCCAACTGTCTCGAGTTCTTTCGCATAGACATAAATGGCCATTTGTGTATTGTGGGAACCAATGCGCATGACCTTCAATTTTTCGGCACTGATGCGTAAGCCAATCATTGTGCTTCATTGCTAAGAGTTGTAGTCGTTTCTTGGAGCTTGTTTTCGTCTTCCTCAATGAGTGCAATATCATCCGCGAAGTCCAGATCTGTGAGACGTTCTTACTCATACCAACTTATGCCAGTTCTCGTTTGTCCTACCACCTTTCGCATAACAAAGTCTAGACAGATGTTGAGCAGGAATGGCGATAAAATACATCCTTGTCGTACTCCAGTGGTGATTTCGAAAAACCGAGTATGCCCATCATTTGTCCATACGCAGCACGATGAGTTCATGTATAAGCTCTTGACGATGGTGATAAAACGTTGCGGTATGCCGTATATCTTAAGAATTGCCCATAACGAGTCGCGGTGAATCCTATCGAACGCCTTTTGAAATCGATGAAGTTGATGATTAGAGGATGCTCCAGAAAAGGGGGGTGTAAAATTTTGAAATTTGTCCAAGTGACGGCTGACCCTGCTTGGAGGCAAGAGTGAATAGCAGATGGGCAAGACGCAGCGCATTCGCAACGGTCGATTTTAATTGATTAGTGAGGAAGGGACTTTAGATGGGGCACACTTCTCCTGGACTGGTTCGAATGTAGATTGAAAACTACAACTGACCTAGCGTGAGAGGTGGCGATGGAAGAATGAGGGGCAGAGGTATACCTAGTTTACAAGTTCTGAGCCCCTAATGCCCTCACCTCGCGTTTCGAATCGCGATTGGCATTACCTCTGATGTCCCCTTTCGCGACAATGGCACTCGAATGACAGCAACACCGGTGGCCGACACTCTGCAATCGTCTTGAGCCGTTTTGGTCCGCACGGGCGCTTTCGAAAAATGCGCGGTCGCGATAGGGTTAATCACCACAAAGTACTTATTTACTTACCAGTTTAGCTGGGCACACACCGCGCGCGAAACACGGCTGAAAAGGATGGCTCCCCCTTTGGCGGTGACAGACAAACAAACACACCGAACTTCTGCTTTATATATGGAGTGGATAGAGTGGACGGCGCTGCGCCTTCTGTGTGTGTGTTCGAAACCTGCGAAAAAATTAGGTACTATCTAAGGAACCTCCTTCAGAGTCCAGGTCAGGTTTGGGATGGGTAGAGAATGAGTCAGGCTACACGGGGCAGACATGGGCCATGGGAAACTCCGCCCACAGTGGGCGGAGCATGCGTCAAATCAGGAGGTGCCGACGGCAGGAATCTTGGGTTTGGGTATGAGTGCAGCCAAAATACCAAAAAAAATTTGGAAAGGTGTGCACTCAGTTGAAAAGTCGAATCTGGGAGACCCGCCCGTTGTGGACGGAGCGTTCTCTTCGGGAGTGTTTCTCAGTAAGAAAAGCTCATACTCTGGTATGACAAAGCCTATTGAGCTGTAGTAAAACAGGTTCAAGAGGACAATATCTAGGGTCTCCTAAACATACCTGGAACTTAGTGGAAGCCCACCCACATTGGACGGAACGTGTCTTTGAGTAGAGAACGTTTAGAGCGAACCTATCATAAGTCGGTTCAGAGCAGTTCCAGAATCGAGAAAAGTGGCAGAGGTTGGAAACGGAGGGAAGATTAGGGCTAACAGGGGGAGGTTTGAAATATACCAAAGTGCTCGAAGTTTGTCATAAAACCTCATAGTTCGCTTCCTGGAGGTCTTTCCGAGCCTACTTGATGAAAGCCAATATTTATGGTCGATATTGATTGATACCGCGTAATACAGTAGAATTTTCATTTTTGTGACCCCATTAATCCATAGTGTGATTAGCAGGCAAATCAGAGCCTCAAAGACAAAAATCGATATTTTCAGTCGCTATCGATCGATAGCATGTGACCCATTGGGATTCCCACTATTACCACAGCTTCCAATCAATAGCGTGATTTTCAACATTATTCGAGTACTCTGCGCAAAAACCGATATTTTCAATCGATATCGATCGATAGCATGTGACCCATTGGGATTCCCACTATTACCACAGCTCCCAATAGATAGCGTGATTTCCAACATTATTCGAGTACTCTGCGCAAAAACCGATATTTTCAATCGATATCGATCGATAGCATGTGACCCATTGGGATTCCCACTATTACCACAGCTTCCAATCAATAGCGTGATTTTCAACATTATTCGAGTACTCTGCGCAAAAACCGATATTTTCAATCGATATCGATCGATAGCATGTGACCCATTGGGATTCCCACTATTACCACAGCTTCCAATCAATAGCGTGATTTTCAACATTATTCGAGTACTCTGCGCAAAAACCGATATTTTCAATCGATATCGATCGATAGCATGTGACCCATTGGGATTCCCACTATTACCACAGCTTCCAATCAATAGCGTGATTTTCAACATTATTCGAGTACTCTGCGCAAAAACCGATATTTT
>MU869987.1:11365-37370 GCA_036418205.1 Ostertagia ostertagi | reverse complement strand
GCGTAATATCTGGATTTAGCCCTATAATATCCCTTGAACGTAGAAAGTGAACATGTGAGATAGCGTGTGAATTAACCAGCCACTAACCATAAGTAATCGACTTGAATGAAAGGAAAAAGCCCTTGGGGTAAGGTCTAAGTGTGAGTCATTCAGCAAAAGCTATCAAGGCACGCCATGCATCAGACTTCTTCCTAATTTCGGAAAGGTATCAATCCCCACTGAGCTCGTAACTAGGAGTTTCACACCATAGCCATTACTAATTCTACACATTATGTATCAAATCGTTGTAGAGCATTGAATATCTGGGACATTTACAGGGTTTATAGAGCATCGCTTCGGCGTGTAGCGACAATCGGAAAGGAATGGCCCCTACTTTCCAAAACTATTCTTTTTTCCTGACTAGTCTGACAGTTCCTCGGTTTTGCTAGCATCAATAGAAGTCGAAATTGCTATGGATGAGGCGGTAGGCAGGGTTTCGTGGTTCGATAGGGACGACTTTTGGAGGTAATCCAAGCACCACTTTTTTGAAACTGGGGAATTACCTAATGACGCCTCCTTAATGGTGAAGAATGACTTAGAATCTTAAAGATTGCTTCGATTTCACGAAACCTAAAGTTAGTTCCCGGTCCCAGAATTTCTCCAATGATTGCTGCCGTTTCTCTTTTTCACTAGCTCAGTTGAACGTATGGGGGTGGAGGCGCATTACCTCTCATTAGTGCAAAACGGCTCATATGGGTTACTGCTAGTGTTTCTAAGAGGGGCGTCTGATTGTCTCTACAGAATTGAGCTGAATCTGGATCATCCACAGATAAATGCCCTTGGTTGATAAATATCTTCTGATGCAGTGTGCATTCAGTTTTTATTTAGGTGACCGAACTATCTGAGCTCTATTGAACTCAAGCTCCAATTTGGAGTATCTCTCTCGCACTTTTCCCGAAAAATTCCCCTGTTGCACGGCAATTGTAGCGTATAAAAAGTAGCCAAACAATATTAAGAAAATCCGGGAAATTTTCCAAAATTGTACGTTATGTAGTCTCTCTTCGCACACTTTTCGTACACGAATTAGAGAATACTATGCTGCGCTTATTCTCGACGCATAGAGCAAGATATGTTGATATTTTGAACCCATTTAGAACCAGCTATACATGGGGGCCAAAAAAAGACATTTCGCTGATGTCGCACTTCGGTCTTTTTTCTTCGCAGAGATTGCCGTCGTTGACGGAAGTTCCTCAGCAAAGTATTCCCTAAATGTCCCTCTATAAGTAGACGCAGGCCCTCCTTCACTGCCCTCACCGTCTTCAGAATATGACGTCATCTGTTCATCGACCGCTCCCTCAAGGAAAGCTACCGTACTGAGCTTCAGCCTGAAGCTCTTACATAATTTCGTGAATCGATTTCAATGTTGGATAGTTTTCTAGAGGCATTAGCTACCACTGTGCAAATCCCCTCGAACTCGCTTTCCAGTAAGGTCGTTATATGGTACACGATCCTTCGAAGACCCCATTGAGCTCGACCGGTGCACCATGTTTCCGGGACAAGTTTTCCTGATGCCGTCCACGATGAAGATTTTCTTATAAAATAAGATGTGCGCTTCAATACTAATATGGGACCATTCGGTTTAAAAACTGTGCAAAGTGTGAGTGAATACATCTGAATAGGGAGACAAAATGTCTTTTTTTATTCCTACCCCCCCCCCCCTGTAGATATATCGTGCTAGAAATTCAGTTCCTAACAGATAGCTTCAATTCCTCTCTTGTTTCGTCTTGTTTTGTTTTTTCGCAATTGCCCGGTAAGCAACAGGTGCTGGTTCAGTCCCGTCTGAACCAATTAAAAATAAAATTTTCTAAAACTCAAGTGGACAGTCACAGCGAACTCGACGTGCTGAATTGAAAGGAATAGTATCCCGTAAGAAAATTGAATAGTAATCAAGTTTTAACAAAATTGCGAAAAAGATGAGGATCCGCATCTTCCGCGACCTTTTTACCAAAACAAGGGAGGCATTGTATGTCCCCTTGTAATGGGGAAATCGATTCGGATTTCAAAGTTCTGAGGCATTCTAAATATTTATACGAGTTCCTTATCGATAACCCTTGTGCGGGGAACGTTGCGAGCTGTTTTACTTATAGACCACCATTTAGTGGTTTCTTGGGCCTGTAAAAGGGACGCCATGGCATTCGCGTCGGCGTCGCTCGTTCAGTTCCACTGAATATGCAATTTATTCAGATTTATTTGCACAAGACGCCTGTCTGTTACTGACGGCCGTTTGTACTTTGTTTCAAAACGGCAATATGAAACATTTCCTACTTAACGACAGTATCCCTGAAACAGCGCTAGAAAGCAAAGCGGTACTCGTCGATCAGCCTTTGATTCGGTTTCAGCCTCAGTCTGACTCCACTCATAAGAAACTTTATCAGGCTGGACGCCCTAAAACTGAACGACACTGGTTGCATCTGACAAGGGAAGGATGGTAGGTCGAAGTGGCCGTTTGAAATGAAATGTATACCTCCTGATGCGTCTCCAGACGCTGATTCCAAATCTGCCTTCCAAATCTGCTAAACGACTCTCCGAACGGAGTTATGAAGCGTAATAGCTCAGTGGTGATGGTCCGGGGTGGCAGGTAAAAGCTCGTAGGATCGGTTCC
The DNA here is from genome assembly GCA_036418205.1 of Ostertagia ostertagi. Classification (NCBI taxonomy): domain Eukaryota; kingdom Metazoa; phylum Nematoda; class Chromadorea; order Rhabditida; family Trichostrongylidae; genus Ostertagia; species Ostertagia ostertagi. The sequence goes on along the minus strand of MU869987.1, from coordinate 34,729 downwards.
TTTGCAAGTTTGTTGCTTTGCTTTTGTCCGCAACACTTCTAGAGACAAAAGCAAAGCAACCAACTTGCAAAGGAACCGATCCTACGAGCTTTTACCTGCCACCCCGGACCATCACCACTGAGCTATTACGCTTCATAACTCCGTTCGGAGAGTCGTTTAGCAGATTTGGAAGGCAGATTTGGAATCAGCGTCTGGAGACGCATCAGGTGGTATACATCTCATTTTATACGGCCACTTCGACCTACCATCCTTCCCTTGTGAGTTCTACCGTTCCTTTAGAAACGCCTCTCGCGTTGGGGTGAGGGCAGCTCTTGGATTTAACCTTCTTCTCGAAGTTGTACCAGCAGAATCGCTGTAAAGTTTTACTCGTGCTTAGAAAGCGCGTGTAATTCGGTTCTGATGCGAACTTTACCGGCAGGTTTTGCAGCAGTGTCCGAGCCACATTAGTCTTCGTTTTCTTGTACTAACGCATCGGATGCCTGCGATTAATCGGCTCATTTCTCTGATTTTTTGCGAAGGTTGACTCTGATTTATTCACTTTCATGCATCTGTATTGACCCCTAAACCGTTCGAACCTTCTGTGAACCTAAACAGCGCACAGGTGCACGGCGTATCCGAACCTTTGTGTTTATTTTTTGCTTCTTCCTTGCAATATAGACGCATGAGGACTCTAAAATTCCATGTAATTTATGCCTCAAATGAAAAATACTGACGGCTGTTCTTCTTTTTTCTTTTCACTTTTCTTTTATTTCCTTTCCATGTCCTTCTCTTTTTTTCTTTTCTTTCATTTTACGAAATTCCACGTCGAAGAGATCAATGTTCATCAACGAAAAAGCATCGTGACAGTCGCAAGGTCGCAGCAACAGCAGCAGCCGTTACGTGCCGAGAGTGCCACAAGTCCTTGTTGCCATCGCAATTCATCATCCCCACTTCTTTCTGGGGACGTCACAGGGGGAGGGCAAGAGGTGAAGAACTAAAAGTAAAATTTTACATAAATTTTGCTGTGATCTTCTTGTGATCCTGTCACATGAAGGACTTACTATACCATTACCTTACCTTTCAACGGTATCCCGCCCTTTCCTTTTGGACTCTGGAACTCTTCTCTTGTATGAAGCGCTCCAACTTGAAGTGGACACCACGGATATTTGCGACGGCGCTGGGGTTTTTGCCGCTGCCGTGAAGAATCCACCTTCAGTGTTTTGCTGTGATTTACGCCTTTGGGATGTGCCATGCTGCCGGATCCATTGGGAATACTAGTTTTCGTGTGGGATGAGGGATTGGAAGCCCCTTTTCCTTTGCATCTAGCGCGGGTGATGCCAAGTTTGCAGGTGAGACATTTACCACGAAGTCCACCCTTAAATGGCGCACTGTCGTCTGTTCCTATGGAGAAATTGAAGTGAGGACAAGGGCGCAAAGGCAGCAGCAATGTTTCATACGAACTAATGATTTTCCGAATTTTCCTTGCTCCACTATTTTCACGAACAAGCAGTATTTTGTGAAAGTGTGAGGTACAGGGACGGGGACCACGAGGTAAGCAAACCAGCCCTTTTGGCGTTTCTGCTGGGACCGTATGCTGAATGTTGGGGAGGGGATGGGGTCCCCAACGGTCGACGGACTACTTCAACTCGGTCGGTACGGTAGGAGAGTAATGACGCAAGTGGTGCAGCTGGTCCAGCAGCTCCGCCAAAAGGGCTGGTTTGCTTACCCCAGGACTAAGCCTTAGAGAGGACGGACCTGCGCTCTCTCGCAGGTCCGTCCTCTCTTTAAGGCTTAGTCCTGAGGTAAGCATCAAATTGAGGCGGTTTTAAGGACCAGTTGGTCCTTCGACCCCATTCCCTCCCCAACATTCAGCATATGGCTCCAGCAGAAACGCCAAAAGATCTGGTTTGCTTACTTCCGGGGGCCACTGCCGTTACTCGCGTAGCCCATGCATCGAATTCCAGCATCGCCTCAGGCCTAGAGCTAGCCTTTTCTACAGCTCACGATTGGACGAATGGCGCTGTCAAGAGCAAGTGTGCACTCATACGTCTCTTCGATTTTGGTCCGAATTCGAGTGTGTGACACGTGGAGAAAATTGGTCGATGCCGAAGTTGCTCTGGTTTTCCGCCCACGCTCCGGATGTAGCATATTGATAGGCACCTCTCCCAAGTCCTTCAGACTACCTCCTTTGCTTCTCTTACACCTTCCATAAGCCTTTAAAGAACAGAACAGCGATGTTTCCGGTGAAAGCACTGGTAGCAAACGCAATAGCCAGTTGCCATTTACACTGAATTCTCGGCTACGGTATTAGTCTTTGTTTGCCGTCGTCGGTGTGTGCGTGTGTGCGTGTGTGACCTTCCTAATGGAATTACTTCGTTATCAATGAACAGTTACCGTGGAGGTGGTGTGGACGGTCGTAATCGTACTCTCGTCGTCGAAGGACACTCGTTGCCAGTTCCTTCGCAGAAGGTAACGAAAAAAATCGCGCCAACAGTCCAGTCAAATATTGCCACACGGCTCGGCCGTGGCCTTGCTGCCATCCGGCGGACAAGTGGGCTACTGTGGGTCCTCCGGGCTTCGAAATACTCCAGTGCAAACATTCACTCTCGGCCTAATCCTTTATACTGCGATAGGGGCTTTAGTGGCCCCATTATCTCTAAAGACGGTCGGCCAATCAGCCATTCAACCACAGCAGGAACAAAATCCCGCGTCTTCACTTTGGTCATTACGGTACCCGCAGCTGAGGACCGCGTTTTCGATTAATTGGGGCACCTGGGCGCACGCCCGTCGGCTGTAGTCACCCTCAAATTTCGACCGCCGCCAGCACCCAAAACTAATATACCGTAATCACCGAAAGGTATGAGAGGTCATCCAAGTTGTTTCATCTGAAATATCACAGCTTTCTGTCCCAGTCTCACTTTCTACCTCGTCGGTAATCGCGATTTTCAGGCCACTTTTTCTACCGCTAGTTTTCCCATTCCGCTCATTCATTATACATTCGTTGCTGGTCCCATTGCTTCTCGCTGCCATTCGCAAAGTTTTTGTAGTTGTTCGGATCAATATCGAAATTATTCCCGTGGTGAACCCGCTCGTGAAGCTTTCAAAGACCACCCTTTTTCTATTTCAGGTCGCTGCAACCAGTGTGGGGAACGGAAGCGGAGGTGGGCTATTCCATCGCACTCGGCTTCTACCCTTGTTGGGTTCATAAAGCAATTGAAGGTGAGGATTTTGGGAGTTTCTGCGAATTTGCAGAATCGCTCTCAGGCCCAAATCTAATCAATTCGCCACTGAATTTGCCCTCTTAATAGGGCAGCTCTTTTTCCCAGCACTCCCATTTCCGGAGCAAAAGACCACATCTTTCTTTACTCATGTATTCATCGATTTTTCGCTTGTGTATTGATTAACCGGTATCATTTTCAGCATTCTCATCCCACATTTTCAATGCTGCGCCATTTACTCACTGACACTCCTGATATGAATGTCCCGAATAACAGTGGCATGGTAAGTTATATAATTTTTATTGATATTTTTACTATATTTTTGTATCCTGTTATATTTCTTTCAAATCTTAGCATAGTGTTAAAGTAGTAAAGTAGTTTTATACAGTACCTAGCCACTGTAGTATGCTGGACCATCAATCTGATGTTAACTATTCCTTGATGATTTCGAGTCATGATTGAGTTACTTTGACCGTCTTCTAATTCGATCAGCTTGCTGTGGAGCTCACTGTTTGGGGTCCAGTGGAATGGTTAACAATTCGAGCGGCCCATAATTACGATTGATATAAGTGGCATATTGGCCAAAAGTGGGCGACCAAACAAGTCCAACCTTCCTATAATGGCCGATTCCGCAGATCTCTTTGCACAGTTTTGAATAAGCCGTGCAGCTAGTGGGAGTCCCAATGTCCCTCTGTAACTGGTTTCGTAGTTTCTTCAGATTTTGGCGACTTTCTGAATACACTAGTCTCATTGATAACTTTCAACCTGCTTTACTGGGTAGCCAGTCAAGAGGGGTTCTGCGGGACCCGTCAACTACGAAGAGTGAAATATAAGAGGTAGGAAAGACATTCAGGACAGGCTTGAGTTGGGCTTTCAGAGAAGGAGACAATCAGCCTGCTCTAAACCAATGAGGTCAAGGTTAGGGCTATTCTCGTTACTTCCGCGGAAGAAGGTAATTAATGTCCTCCAGCGATCGCCACCTTAGAATAAGAAGTTCACGTACAAAGATGTATGTACGTGAATATACCAGCTGAATAATCGGTGTGGGGTCTCTTTTCGTACGGAACGCTGAAAGACCGCAAGTATCACCGGCCAAGTTCTTTCAAAGCGCTGATCAATCAGTAGCGCCACTCCCAGTTGATTAATCTGCGAAGGCAACTTCTCCACTAAAATTAGCTACTGATCTGGAGTATAGATGGTACTTCTGTGAGCCCCATTTCCTCGGCTGACACCGTGAAAATGCTGGCTGCGCAAGAGTTATTCTCCCTGATTCCGTTAGAAGCAACCTTAAATACTTCGTTCATATCTGGCAAACTCAGCCTAAATCTTATCCCGACCCTTTTGCAACCCCCTAGTAGTAGTGTCAGAGAAATTGCGAATTCTAGCTGTGTGAACAGAAGGCCTACGATGCTATACGGCAGCGAGTGCTGGCCTCTGAACAAGAACCACGAAAGGCAGCTCCTTTCCGCTGAGATGAGGATGCTGAAGGTGGGCCTGCGGCTGGACGCGGCTGGACAGAGTTAGAAACGAAGATGTTAGAGCGGTCATGCAGACTGCCCCTGTCCAGCTGAAGGTACGGGAACAGCGTCTACGATGGTATGGGCATGTGCTAAGGAGGCCACAGGATCATCCGATAAGAACAGCGATGGACTTCGAAGTGCAAGGCAAGCGACCGCGAGGAGCCCCAAAGAAGAGGTGGAGAGACGTGATCAAGAAGGACCTAAGTGAAGTCATGGCCACAGCAGAGATGCCCTGGACAGAGCTAAAGTGGCGACGACTGACAAAGACAGCGGACCCTGCGACTGCGCGGGACTAACGCTAGGGAGAAGAAGAAGAGCTCTGGTTGTAACAGAGTTCCACATCCACCTCCTTTTCTGAACTCTAGTCATAATATGAACAAGGTTTCCTTGACCTGCTGCTATCCCCTTTTTCTTACTTCGCTTTTCCTGTACTCAATATTATCCACCTCAAAGATTCTATAACAAATGCCGTAATAAAATACGTATTTTTGTTTTTACTTCATTTTCTTCCTCGATTTATGAATCCAATGAAACTCTAGTTTGGGGGTGGGGGCTTCCATTGCTACATTTCAAGCGTACTTTTGATGAGGACCGGATGTCCTACACTCCGCACAACCTGTCCACATCCTATTCAAATTTCTGCACAGGTCATCTATCCTGGAAGCTCTACCCTTAGGCCTAGGCAGAGGTGTCCATTGTCCTGGTCCAGGACTGTTCCCCTAGACCATGGCAGGTGGAATTGAAAACATTTCAGGGTTTCGTCCACTTAACACCTACTCTTATCAGAGTATACTCTAAATGACTCGATTGCGTGTCATGATCGCTCTATCTTTATCTTGAAGATTGAGCAGGAGAGTGCCTCCCTCCCATCCGAACTGCCGATCTGGAGTTTCACCATGAATTGTTGTGAGAACTCAGTTCTGATAAGGAAATCGAGAAGAACAGCATAGCTTATTATCGTGCTGATTGCATTTTGGAGAGTTTTTTCCAATGAGATCGTGACGGTGCGACTTATACCATTAATTAATTAATAGTTAAATATTCTACATTAATAAGCATTCATTCCATTGATTGATATAACTGAAATTCATTTACTATTTTGTTATTATGTTATTGTTCTTGTAGTTTTTTTTATTTCTTTAGTCTTTATTTTTTTGTTTTTTATCAAATCGAGCGAGTGGAATCGAATAGTTTTTCTCATTTGATTATGGGAATAATTTTTTATCCATCCGATTATGAAATGAAGAGGCGATTACATCCTGCTCTTCTTATGATATTCATTTATTTATTTTCATACGTCTAAGCGACATGCCGGCCCAAAATGGGCATAGTAAATTAACGAAACAAATATTGATTATCTATGAGTTCAAGCAAGTCCTTAAATTGATTTCCTCTGATCCAAATGTATAATCCAATCAGCCTGGTAAATGGGCTGTTTTTTAAGTTCATGCACTTGCTGCACCTGCCACTAACCATGAGCGGTCGTTTGATGCAAGGTACTGCAGCACTGTTGTATCGTGTTGTCAGTAGTGTGGTGTCCTTAATGTTAAATTCGAGGGACAAGGCGCTTTCCCTTAATTTTTTTCGCCATAAGGGGATTTCTAATTCGCTTTTCTCAGCTTTTCTTGTCCCATCTTATTCAAAACTTGCTCTCGACTTGAGCAAGAAACCATTAAAAAACTATTTCACCTCCCTCTCTATGTACCTCTGGCATACTTTTTATCTATGACTACTTTCTTCTACTACTCCTAACCACTTTCAATCATTACATTGTTGTTCTTTTACTCTCGATGCTTGGTTATGGCGGGCGGGAAACGGCAACGCCGATTTAGATGGTTCTCACAAAACCCACCTCTGCTCCGGCCCGGATGGTTTACTCTTTCGTTAGGGGTAATAGTTACTGTAATGTGCAAATATTGCTCATGAAAGCATAAACGGAACTCTTCCACGTATGCGTCCAAATCAGTAGACTTGTGACCAGGGTCAATCCTATGTTGCGACAAGTACCAAGGGGGGGGGGCATATTTTGTTGGGTTTGTAGGTGGGGATGGGGGTCGTATTCGATGAAATCAGAACTCGTGGGTGAGTTTTAGGGCGCGTAGTGTGAAGGAGCAGACAAATTTTGCCGTTGTGTACGTGGTCGACGGCGGTTGTGGAGGGAAAAGTGGGTGGAGTTAGGTGTGTCGACTGGTCTCAGAATTGAAATACAATTAAAGACTATAGAAACAGCGACCATGATGGCGAGGGTGGTGAAAGAGGGTCGCAAAAATTTCCGAAAAGTCGCAACGGTAGGACCGACCCTGCTTGTATCCTATTTTGGCCCTGATCTACTGACCGCCAATTCAGGGTTCGCTCAGGCAAAATTGGTAAGCTCATTTCCAACTTATTTGATTGCATATGTCCGAGGCTGTTGTTGTACGGTTTGAGAGCGGGAAGGGCACTCGTTGCGGTCTGGACGGCCGGCGACGTGGTGCGCCAGTCGTCCTTGGGCCGTCACAATCCCGATGGATAAATTAATAGAGTTTTCACTGTCCGTGCGGCATAACCTGACCGCGATTGATCGTCCCGCACGTCGTCGATCGTATCTCGCCATCCCCGTACGCTGCCCACACACTCTGTCGGGTACGCTCCACTGCGGTAGGGTTTAGGTCCATAGTCTCTGTTCGCGGGTCCAACGTTCGTCCTTCCACGCTGACAGCTGCTGCTGTTGCAGAGCCGCCGCCGGTCAACTCGAGAAAATCCCAACCAGTTTTTGCCAACCGTTGCGTGTTTTTTGCTGTATCTGCGCCGAAGCACCGCCATCGCACGTCTAAGAAACGATGAATACATCCGGTCGAGATCGACAGGCGAGCGAAACCGATGGATGATTGAAAGAAACGGTGAACGTTTGAGAAAATCAAATAGACACGAGAAAATTAAGCAACCCCCAAGTGTGCGCGAAACCCGTTCGATGTGGATGTCGAACTCGTCAATCAGCGTCAGCCGGCTAAATTTCACCGATGATGTTGATCGGCTGCGTTATCTGGGGCGTTCACCTCATTTCAATAATTGGTGATTGTACCGTTCCAGGGAATGGGGATCTAAGACTATAAATTAGGGGACGAGCAGCAGCGGAAGAGAATGCCAATGAAAACCAAGGGAGTGTAGCAATAGTACAATTTGATGAAAGTGCTGAGACTTCGTCTCTTCAACAAATTAGCTGGGCTCTTGTCCTTGAGGGGAGGGCATTCAAAACCAGTGGTAGGTGGCACTAGGATTAAGCCCAGGAGAGTGGAGAGAAACTCTAGAGGATGAACTGCTTACATCCTCCCTCACATTGTCGTCGCTTTCCCGGTTCCTGAGCTTAGTCTCACTGGCTATAAGCGGTCCGTTCACTGAATGTCCTACCATCCTCCTTCCCAACCCACAACATGAGCTCCGATTTTCCACCTGTTTTCAGGAAATTTGTTCTACCCCGACTAATGTTGCACCATAGGCGAACAGCTCAACAGCCTCCACCATTTTTCATGAAAATTCTGATAACTATAGCTCTTGCATTTCCAGAAAGGGCTCCGAACCTATGGTAGTCGGAAAACCTTAAAATGGTAAATAGAATGAGATACGGGTTTAAGAGTGATGATGGTGTCGGCGGTAGGAGTAGCACCAATCCCCACGCACACGGGCCGAGGTCCAACCTGGTACCGTATGAGCATAGAAGCAAATGACCAGCATTCTAAGCTCTCGGGAAAGGCTATTGTGGTCAACATGCTCGGAAATGAGCGCACACTGAATAGTGCAAGGAGATAACAAATAAGATATGGTTTTTCCTTTAATTCAAATACAACAACGCCTCCAAAGGGAAATTATCCATAGATAATCCAAGAAGAAGTGATCATTACTGAATGCCGCTGGATGCTTTATCGTTCCGTCCTTTGGCACGGTTTCAGGGATGTGTAACTAAGGTCGATCAGAGGTATTCAGCCGCCACCCCTACTGCACCAGTTTCGGTTCACAACTAGGCTTCGGTGCAAAAAGTCCGGCTCTACCCTCACTGACTCTTCCCACCATCATAGACTTTTCGGTTCCAAAATTCATTGAAATTGGGTAGATCAACAGCCTCGAATTCCTCATGCTCTGAATGTCGCTTCTTATCACCCTTCCAGAGCTACCATTCCCCTTTGATTGTAAGATTACTTGATCATGATTTTGAAGTATTCTTATAATCGCTGGTCGAAAATCCTCCTAATATCCTCACTGAAATCGGTGCGCCCTTCAGTTTCCGGGCTACTATCTCAAGCGCTGCTCTGTCGTGAGACTGTTCACCTCAGTGAATTTACTGAAATTTATGACACATGGTCCCAGCTGACCATTGCAATTAACAGTCGGCAGGATACAAGACGCCCTCTCCTCCAAGAGTATTCGGCAGCCCTTCCAGTTGTTCCTCACTCCGTGCGTCTCAGGCTCCAGAGTGTTTGTAATGTGGAAGGCTGAGCAAAAGCGTCATAGCTCCGAGAATTCCTTCTCTCTTGCTAGGGCACTGGACAATTCCTCCCAAGAAAACCTTATTTTTCGATGGGTGGGAAGGTATAAAAGATTCCCAGACAAAGACGTGGGAAATGTTGGATCGAGCATCTCCAGGCTATCGTAGTTGCATCGAACGAGATTCACGCTTATATCAACTTCATCTGCATTAGTCCCAACAGTGGCGTACTTCAAATCAGCCCCATTCGATCGAAAATATTCATTCTTAACCTATGCCTATGTATGCGTTACGTCACAATCATTTAGTTGAGTGTAACTGATTTTTCGGTGACGACCCGTGACCGGCGCCCGAGCTCCAGCCAAAAGTGCAGACATTTCAGGTTCTCTCTTCGCCGGCCATGGATCCGTTCCAATGGCAACAGTATCCGCAACCGGGTTCCTCATCATCAGTTTCCGGTACATCGGAACTGTTTAGGTGAGCATTTACCCGTATTTTAATATCTGCCCAAATCTACATACTGGAGCGGACCCCAACTTAATTTTGTGCAATCAAAAACACGTTTCTAGGGTCTTTCTATTCCAAACATTGCCAAAAATACTTTTTCCATATACCTTGTGAAAACGCCTTTTGTTTCAGTTCAACGTTTGCCATGCTGAGCGACACGGCCGCCGCCACTTATCCAGAACAATGGCACGAAAATAAGTCAGGTAAATGATTTTAACCAGATTTATTCGCCTTTTTAGCCCCTTTCAAACTTACGTTTACTTTACTGCTGTAAGTGAGGTGGAGGGTAGCTTCCCTGCTCTACGCTAAAGATTTGTCATTGGAATTTGAGCAAAGATTCCGCTCTGAAGTAGCCTTGGAACCTCTAGAAAGGAATGTCCCTCAGGTCGCTGTAGCCATTCAGTATGAGACGCATATCCCCATGCGCATCCTGGCACGCCGTTCTCAAATCCGCCTTTCGAATCGCTAAACGATCTTACATTTGCAAATACGATGACATTCTGCCCTATGCAGTCTCTGACATAAGGCAATCAAGACATAAAGTGGATATGGGATAGGAGATGATTGCAAGCTGAAGCGGCTGACATACAGAATTCCCGCGCCCTTGAAAACCTGACGGTTCTCGGTTGTGTTTTGTGAGTTACCATGATCACAAGGGTGAGAAGCGCTTCTTATTCCATGGAAATGAACCCTTGTTAAGGCAATGATGCCCTTCGGTATTCCTACGCAGGGAAGGTCATTAGGTCGATCCGCCGGTTAGTGTCGGCCGTGCATACGCTGAGTATCACAACTTTGCCTTCACTGATCTGTAAATGTTCTTTTGCGGTGTTATAAAGCAAGAAAGCCTCAGCGGGTGCCCCGATCTCGCAGGCAAGAGGTGGTGAGAACGCCTGCTTCTTTGTTTTTCAATTTGGATGGGGCAGAAGAGCTTCTAAATTCGTTAGTTTATAAAAAGTTGCCATTAGTTGCCCTTATGAAGGGCACTACCGCTCTGCTCTCTTTCTTTATAACTCCGTAAAAAACCGTTTAGCATATCGGGAAGACAGTTTTGAGCTCAGCGTCTCGAGGCGAGTGCAAAGGTGTAGAGATCATCATTAATGGTCGCACCGGCTTCATGACCTTCCCTGGTTAGATGAGTGTAGCAGATTTCCCGATTCAAATGGAAAGCTGTGATTCTGTCCCTGGGGAAGTTCTGGTCTTTAGTTTGCGCAGTGATTGAAATAATTACAATAAAACCTGTAAAGATTGTCTCAGCTAATAGTTTAATTAGACTTTCTAAATCGGAGCATATACGGGCGAGGGGCGCTTCTCACACGCACCGTGCGGTGATCGGATCCTTGATCGTACGCTGAAGAAACCTTCCATTTTTCTGAACTCGGTTATCTGGTGTCAAACTCATCGGAAAGGATAAAATTACTGATGATTCATGGTCAGCAACTGAGGTTGTTGTTACTTGGGCCAAGTCGCATTCAAAGCGTAACATTCGATTCCGCATGGAGGTAGCATGCACGGCGCACCTCAGAGACGAATTGATCAACTCTGACTACATTGCAACCTTTTTTTTATCCCTTTCCCAAAATAAGTAATTCTCTCTGTTCAATACAGTGCGTTGCAAAATCATAGGACACCCCCCAAAAATATGAATATCTCGGCTTCTAGAAAAAGCCGTCTATCGCAACTGGTAGAATCAGAACCGCCTCTATAAAAAACCTATACAAACAAGTAGCCAGATCATTCCGAATATTTTTTTTAGACAATTTTTTTAGTTTTGTAGTCGTTGCAAAATCATAGGACACCCCTCGGAAGTCTCCTTACAGTTGAATTTTTTTATCCATCCAGCAACGATGGTAGCACTTGTCCGGTGTATGGTAATTCTATTAGAGTTACGGTTTGAGTTGCTCCCTTTCCCTCCGCGAGTGAAAGCCAGACTTTCTTTTTATACGCGCCTGATGGCTCTACCATGAGCATCGAAGCCATTTTAGGAGCTCAAAGAAAACCATAGCTTGGTGCTCCAAATTCTCACTACGAATAGAAATAAGAGTGCACCAGGATAAATAGCAGAAGTTCTCTGAAAGGATTAGCTATAACCTCGAAGATTACAACAAATCAACCTGTGTCAGCTCTACGAAAGAAAGAGGATAGAAATGAAATCCTATAGCAAAATCACTGATATGGACAACTAGCGTAGGGTCCTGCGAAGCGTGCTGCCATGCTCGTTAGGCGTTCTGACTGAAACCAGAGAAGAGAAACTTCAGGTCTGGAACTCAGGATGAGGTTTACGCATCACCACATCTTTAGGAAACGATCACGAAAATTTTGTTGAAGGAATAAGTCGAATCTTGGCCCATTTCTTTACAAGTGAACAGCAGTCATCTGAACCATCAAAGTTAAACTGCTCATTACCGAAGAAGCGCGGTCTGAAAGGAACAAATTTTTTTGATATTTTGAATGAAAAATAGCTCAACAAAGGCAAGCTTCGGCCTAGTCTTTCATTAGATTTCTCTTCTCTGGCTTCAATGCTGATACGCATACAGCATGGCGCACGCTTTCGTAGGACTCCGTACCTTAGTTGTCCCTCGACATGAGTGTGATTTTGCGTATAACGGATTTCAATCTTCTATTACTCTTTTCTTTCATGAGGCAATCAAGGTCGCGCGATAGGTGATTTTGTCCGTAATCTTCGAGGTTATAGCTAATCCTTTCAGAGACCTATTTATCCTGGTGCACTCTATTTCTATTCGTAGTGAGAATTTGGAGCACCAAGCTATGGTTTTCTTTGAGCTCCTCAAAATGGCTTCGATGCTCATGGTAGAGCCATCAGGCGCGTATAAAAAGAAAGTCTGGCTTTCACTCGCGGAGGGAAAGGGAGCAACTCAAACCGTAACTCTAATAGAATTACCACACACCGGACAAGTGCTACCATCGTTGCTGGATGGATAAAAATTCAACTGTAAGGAGACTTCCGAGGGGTGTCCTATGATTTTGCAACGACTGCAAACGCCGTTAGTAAATATATTTACCTCCGCTCCTTGGAGATTATGGAGCATCCTACAAAAGAGGCGCTACTGTAGAGCATCTTTTCTAGAACATCGTAACGTCTTCAAGAATGAGGTAAGGCATATGTAAATCCAAGGAGTCTGTCCAAAGATCATAGTAATATGTACCTTAAGCCAACCAATGTAGCTTACACACATACATTCCTACACTTATTCTTACACAAGTACTTCAAAGTTTCCTATATGCTCTAAAAGTATACGATGTTCAGAATGCGACTCGACGTTCTACTTTGACGCTGTGCCAGGCCCATACGCGCAACAGCAGCCCAACAATATGTACTATCCAGTGCACGAACAGAGGTCAGTTGCTTAATACATCCGGAGCAGGAGAACTAGGATCTCCAAGGGGGTTCCCACTCAAAATCGGGTGTAGTGAAGGTAAGCGGGAAAAGCGCACTTCCCGTCACGCCGCCAACGACACAAGGAAACATTCAGCTGTAACGGTCACTATGGTGGGCTGAGTGGATTTTCGTCGAGCTTTTCGTTTTGGCATTTTTTTACTGAAAAGTTCTCCTTATGGTCGAATACGATGGTAACCCTAGAGACTCTGCTCGCCTTGGTCTGCAGTTATCTCTCGGTTTTAGATTCCAGCCATCTTTTCCGGATGCCTACCATCGCGTTGCCGCCCCACATTTCGAGCATCAGGTGCCTCTATCGGAACCGATTCAGATCACTGCCAATTATCCTCCGATGCATTTCACTCATCACCAATCTCAACAAAAAATCGATGTCAGTCTTTTTCAGTCTCCGAATATGAAGCACACGGTCTTCCCACTTTCACTGTCTATTCTGTAATTTCAGTTTCCGTCAGCTACACTTTCGATGGGTGCCGGTCAGCAGCCAGCGCCTCCTCAGACGATTCTCCCTACTGCTCCACTACCTCGTCCTTCTACCGTATCACCATGTGAGCAAACGTCACTCAGCAGCCCGACACTGACCTCAAACAGCGGATCGGCTGCTTCCGAGACTCCGCCTATTGCCGGAGAAACGATCTCAACGGATCTGGAGGTGAGTAGGGCTCTCGTTTCAGAATGCATCTGAAATAGAACTTGTTGTTCCCACGTCTCGTAGAAAATTTCACACCCACTCCACTGCTACTGTTTACTACTGTTACTGGTTACTGTGGACTTCCGAGACAGCTCGGTTTCGAGCGGAGTAACTATTCAGATGAATGAATATAAGCACATTCCAGAACGAGTGGCGCCCTGTGGTTCAGGGTTAGATCAAGGGTTAGATCTAGCAAACCCAACTTCCAAGTCAGTGCTGAGACTTCATTGCGTGACGCCATGATTGTGATGAGAACTTCTGCTGTAAAAAGCACCTTTTTGTACGCACCTCTCCGACGAAGTACAGACTTCGTGAGTGGGAGTAAGCCTAGCGGAGGTCGTGAAAAATGCGTAGGGAAAGTGAGCCTGGGTTTAATACTTGTACAGGGAAAAACTAAGCGAGTCGTTCATAAGACCTACAATTCATTCATTCTTCCATTTTCAGGGTCCTGATAATGAGCGAGTGATGTGCATGGCCTGCCGAGGTGTTTATCCTTCCAGACGAAGCTTAACAGGCCACATCGGGCGGAACGAAAAATGCCGTGAAATCATAGGTGGGTTCGATAGAACTGCAAACTTTGATCCACTTTTGCAAATAAATTCCTGGCCATTTCTTGAGTGGAACTCAGGGTCTAGCCATCGCTTTTGCGAGAGAGACTCCCTGGAGGGACCAATATGATGTCTTATTGTTCAGTATCAATTAATTACCTGCTTCTCAGGACGAAACTACCTGGACCAAGTGGCGATGGGAGCGAATCCAATTGCGCCGGGCACAGAAAACGCCATCAAAGCAGGAGCGTTGACGAACGGTCACGACGGTCTCAGCCCTATCTGCCCTCACTGTGATCGCTTCATCAGCCATTACAAGGTAGTTTGATAATATCTATCTATCATGGTACTATACTCACACTTTTACTAAACTTGTGCTTGGAGCTTGATAACCCTTCAAAGACCATTCAACTGAAAAATCCGCACCAGCAATACACCTACTTAAAGGCAAAGTTCGGGCTCAGACCCACTTAATGAGCCTTTACGGTGGCTAGAAGCGCTAGGCACGCAAGTGTATGGGTCGCGTCACTTCCCTACTTCGAAAACCGTTATTTAGACGCTAGGCTCTAAGAACTTTGACACGCTCCACCTGCTGCGACACGCTCCGCCCACCGCTCGATATCTTGACTGCGTCGGAATGTTGATCTGCTATGCTCTCTCTACTTAGACTTCTCTAGCGCTCTCCGCGCTCACATTATCTCTCATCTCCCTGCCGGCCTTTTGAACTTCTCCGCACCGTAGAGGAAATGGCTCGTATTTCCTAAGCATTTCACGATTTCTTTTTCTCTTTTCTGCACTGGCGGTCCACTACCTACCCCTACTTTCACATTTAAGTGGAATTAACTCATAATTCAATCCTGAATCTTGCCTTTAAGCTCGCATTTGGTTTTCCTAGTCCCAAAGGAGTTTCTGACGAAGTTCATTCCAGGAATTATCACAAATCGACATGCCCCTTTCTTTGCCCATTGTCCGGTTTGAGGAGCGAGAAATTCTCGTGTTCTTCGCAACAAATCTACGGCTGTAACAGCTGTACAACTCTCGCGTGTTTAGCGTGTCCTCGGAGCGTGGTAAAATGTGTGTAATGCGTATCGACATGTAATTACAGTAGGATACTGGCGTTTGAACCCTTTTACCCATTCGATGCATTTCCCACTATTCGTCACCTATCATCCACCTATCCTCCTATTTTCAGCATCAGGACACTTTAAACCAAGAGCTCAGTGACGGTAATATTAGTGAATTCGCTGCTCTTCTATAGAAGCTTCTTACCATTGCAGTTCTTCATTCAAGTACACTCTTGGTTGTTTGGATAGCATACACTGGGCTTCATTGTACCTAAATATCTTCAGACGGACGGCTATTTCACCAGAAGAACATCAAATTACATAGGTTTGAAATGTATTCTTGAGTGGACAGATCTCCTTCCTCACGTAATGTCTATGTAAATGGGGATTGAACAGTGAAAGGGAGTAAGAAGTGAGAAAACTTATCGAAAGAGAATGTCTCAGGTCCGAGCTTGAAAGAGGTAACAGTTGTGCATGTGGTGGCAAAGAATTCAGGATGTTCTCTTTCTTTTGAAGTGACGCTCTTCGAAAAGAATTCATTATTCTCAAGCTTCACAGCTAGTTTTGAATGTACGATAAGAGAACTGATGATGCGTAGATTCAGTTCTTAGGCGATTAGGTCACTAGGCTATGTAAGGCATTTCTGAAGCCAATTCCAAGCTGAAACATACGAGTCCAGGGCCGCTGCACCGTTGACGCTGAAGAGCCTTTCTCATCACCCTGCAAAAGCCCCTCATAGGAAGGACTGCAGATTAATCCATCCATATGATGAGCTGGAACGTTCCTATGACTCAGATATTCTTCTTCGTACAATAAACTACTAGTTTTCTTGTTTTTGATTCCGTTTTTTGAAACTTCCCATATCCTAACTTCTGTAGCTCGCACTGGTTCATTCTCACGCGTTTCCGATTACTCTCCTTCCGTTGGCAATGCGAAATGCTATTCTCCAATATAGCTGCTCCTTTTAAATGTTCGCACGAATATTTTCGGTGGTGGTACGGTAGTGCGTATTGAATTTTTTTCAAAATTGAAGCAACGTATTGAGTATCCTAAGTACTAAGAGGTGTCCGTCTCGCCTTCAGACAAGCACCATTCCGTCAACCCCGAAGACTTCTCAAAGACTAGTGGCTTGTCAGAATCTAGAAAAAGGGTAAAAGAAAAAAGTTGGTTAGTAATGCCGCTAAGGTCGAATATGTAGGAAAGTGGGTAGTATTGTGAAAAAATCCATATATACTAGCTAGTGAGTAACCAGTACGCAGCCGAATATCAAAATAGGCATCGGAATAGGTATGCCATGTGTAGGATTTCAGAGATGTATGGATAATCTACATTTCGATTTTTTGATTTTATTTAAGAACGATGTACTCGAATTTCAATTATTTCCAGGGTAACATCCGGCGGCATATAAATCAATGCGGTAAAAATGAAAGTCCTCAAAAAAGACCGCGAGCCGATAAGGACAGGCGGCGCGATGCGAAACGAAGACGTCATGACGAATCCATGCTACCGCATGTGCTGCATGAAGGTTTTGACCCTGGTAGGTGTAAAATACTTTGAACGATTTTTTTTTGCAATTCCATTGATTTTTCCTCCTCACAATTCCACATTTTGCAGCAACGGGGACTCAAAACTCTGGTCTCCTGGGATCCCCAGTAATGTCTCCGTCACTGGGTTCCTACCTCCATGAACAGGACCTACAGCAGGACGGCATGGCATACATGAACGGTCACTCGATGGAGCAGGTTTGTTCAATTCAATCTAAATTTTTTAATCTGAAAATGCATCTCTTGGTTGGGAAACACTTCGCCTTAGAGAAAGACAATTTCCAACCTGTATTTTGAACGCATGCGTTTCGGTCACTCATAATCTTTAAAGACTGATGACTGCTGCGAAATCACATTCTATTTTTCATTCGGAGTGCCTACAAATAAGAGCCTATGCCCCACCCACTCAAAGTCAGTTTCAGCATGGGTCGACTCAACCGGGTGAGCCATAAGATTCAGGGCTACAGTGAGGGAAAACTGCATGTTTCAGAAGACGATGCACGAGGCTAAAGTCCGTTGCCAATTAGACCCACGGGATATAGTGCCGAGAGCAGTCCCTCCTATAAGTGAGCACAAGGGGTTTCCAAGTCCAGTGACAGGACACTGCTATGGCACGGAAGTGCACCAGGGCGCTAATGTTCTGTGGCGCTTTCAGATTTTTTCACTGAAGTTCCTTGTCGCATTTCGATTTGTGAGCAGAGAAAAACACCTGTTCTATGGGCCCGTGCCTTTACCAAGGTTCTACAAGTTTTCTTATCATTTACGCTTTTCATCAGTGTGATAACACAGTTATTCTAACACTCACCCCAGTAGCAAGTTCCTCCATCGTCCAAAATCAGCTTTGAGAAAAAGAGCTTCTGATGGCGGGGAAGGGAGTGACCGCAACTCCCATTTCTTTGCACGATTTTTGGTCTCACCGTATAGTACAATTTCAATTTCAAAGAGCAGCACCATTTCTCTAGCCTACATTCTTACCCCATGTAATTCGCATCTTCAAGGCCTCATATTCAAATGACCTCCGTCTGCTGACCTGCTGCTTAAAGCAACAGTCCCAGCAGGGTGGGCGTGGTCGGAAACGGCTGCAATCCCCTCGGCCGATTCCCACTTCGGAGCTGTTCAGCCCCTAGTCAAGAACGTAAGAAGTGTGACTGAACAAAAACTCACCTTGGAAAGCCGCTAGGCAGGGAGCTGAAGTGGGCGTGGTCGAAGGATCCACTCATTGATTTCTAGAATGCTCCATCTTATCACGCCTGACAAGCTTAATACAGGGTCCAGAATTGCTCAAGATATGTAATAACAACATTAGATCTACAAAATAATCAGAGATACAATTCGTCTGGTAAAGTAGGCTCAAACTCGACCATGTTTCTTGTCCACCTCTGACCACTGTCAGCGATGAGTAATCCAGAAGCTCACTGCGCTTTGCTTTTCTCGAGTTGAGAACAATTCAGGACAGACATGGCTGGGACCCTTACACTGGTTCCAGTTGCTTTCTTCACAATTCGCTCTTGACTTGCCTTCAAACCTGATTTAACTTTTTCTTTGGCCACTTGTTGACCTTGCAAAGCGAGAAAATGGATTAGGAAGATGGATTTGATGCCTTTGCACGCAGTTGCCTGAGCACTCCTTCGAGATGGTTGACCACAACATCCTGAAAAAAAAGCCAGATAAACAACTACCCATTGTAAATTCTATAAATCAACCCTCAGTCCTCAAACTTCGTCTCCCATGCTAGCCTTTGCTCTTTCCTACTCGATCTATCTGGCGACCCTCAAGAAAGTTTCCTCACGCACTGCTTTCTGATCACCTACTTACACGACCCTCTCGTTGGTGCTTTCCTATTGCACGGCGAGCCTTAGTCTGCAATTTCTCAATCATTGCTGCATCCAATTCATCAAGATATAAAATCCCTGAAAAAAATGTATATCAATCAAATACTTTTTTCAGCAAATCCAACTGCCCAGCGATCCATCACCACCGGGTGGTCCAAGAAAAGAAGCTGATCCGCCCGAGGTTAGCTGCTACAATTGTTGTGACAGTTCAAGAGAAAACAAAGAACAGCACGTACAGATGCGCCCCTCCTTGTTCGAATCAGCATATTCCAGTAGAATAGTCCGGGATGATTCGCAGGGAACAGACTTGACATTTCTCCCGTTGGGCTATAGAAGCGGAAATGGGATAGTGACAAGTGGCTCCGCTGTGTGGGCGCATTTTCCGAGGGTTACTACGACAGTCCACATTGGGTATTTATAGTAGAGATTTGATATTTCCCAGTAGGGAGTTCATAGTTGGATTTCGCATTTGAACGCAGCCTTTGTGTTATTAAAGGAGGATTTCACGATTAGAATGGAGGTCGAGGAAGAAGTAATTTACCTAGTTGAGTAACCCACGGACCTCCTGAGGGTGCGAACTGATGCGCAATTCGCATCGAAAAATTTGACCTCGGCGACCTATTATGCCTCAAAGTTGGCGGGTCTGGCGATCTCCGCCCACCGACCAGCTGATCACTCGCCGCAGATCTATACGTGGTGCGTGATTAGATAGGTGAGAGAGCGTAGTGTTGAAGAGGGCACAGCGATGAGAGTCGCATCAATGCTCAATCAACAGGGTCAAGGAAGGGGTACCATTTCTCGGGTTCTGGGCCGTTTCTCTTGGTTCTTCCTTCTTTCGTGTACCAATCACCATCCCTGAGTTAATTTAAAATGGGTTGCCTCCCCAGCGTGAATTCGTCCGTTAAGTTCAAGGCACAGTACAGATAAGGCACGCTCCCTATAACGGGCGTTGATTTCGCATCCTTATTTGATTCTCAAGTGGGCGACCAAGGTGATAGAAGCCGTGCCGGACCGCAAATTCCACACCAGCGTGTCCGCAAGACCCGTCCTCCTTTTTCTCGCGCTGTAGCGTTGTCGCGGCGAGGCTAGTGCGGGTGCAATTGCAGCAGCGGTTGTATTGCGGTTCAGTGTCTTTGGTAGTTGAGCAACTGGAGTTAGTTTTGTGATACTCGTCCAGCAAGCCTCTTTTCTATCCGAAAGTGGAGTGCACTGGATTAGAGGAGGTCCTTATCCAGGGCTTGATAGGGAGGTTCTTCTGCTTTCTTTTTCTCCTCCAGCTCATCCATCTCCAGCTTCATAACTGAACGCTCACACCCACGGATTTTAATTTCCTTCTTTCCTTTTCCTGATGCTTGCCTTTGAAAAGCATTGCTAATTTCAGGATGCCTACATTTGCGATAGTTGTGAATTTGTCACTATTTACAAAGGTAACATGAAGAGACACCTCAACACCTGCCATCCTGCTCCTGATTGCAAGGATCTCAAAGGTAAGCCATAAACATCTATTCCACTTCATTTATCTCACTTATTTGCCTACGTCCCTCGTTTGGCAACCTTTGGCTTAACGGTTCAATCAGGAGGGAGATTTACACCGTATTTTTCTCGGTCGTGACATATCACACCAACCTATGGTGGAGAACGCTATCTTGCCCCATCTCTACATCTCTACCTCGATACCTTATGGTAATTAGCAGCACTTGAACTCCAAGCATTGAATGCAGCGGTCACGATGATCGAATTGTTTATGTGGGGAAAGATGTTGTTCAGCGGAAAGGGTAGACTTTACCCTAAACGATTACTGGTGCTTCCACTGAAGTAACCACTTTGCTAACGGTTTCATGAGGCGCTAAATCTCAATTCGTGGACAGGGACCAAACGACATTGCCATATCCTGACAGCCTTGAGCTTAAAGGAATACTCTGACATTTTCGTTTATAAGGCATATGTCATAGATATCATATCGAGCAGCCTATCTCGTTAATAAGTGCGTTGTGTCTTCTCTTGGAAACTCTAGTCCAAATGGCCGTTAGCTGGCTAGCGGTCATCTGGACTAATAAGGTGTTCCAAGAGGGTTATTTTTTAGCTAAAAGCTCAACCAAATTCGGAATCAATTACCAAAATTGGGGCTCATTCTCCCTGTTCATGGAGGGCGGGCATAAACTCGGAGGTGGAGATCCTATTTTGCTCGTCGATCTTATGTTAAGATTGCTAGATCCAAAATATAAGCTCCATTATGGACTATCCATCATTAGAACCCGTTCACTAGGTTTTTTTGAGAATTGTGAAGACCTTTCACCCGCGATACCTCAACATCATATTTTCTCAAGTATTCTGAAAGACACAATTTTATTTTAGAGTGGGATCGTAAACTGGAAAGTATGCGAGCGTCAGTGATGGGCATGAGCCGTGTGGAGATGATCGATCGGCTGAATGCTCACCGAATGAATTCGACTCGTGGACGAAAACCTAGGGGAAAGAAGCACGACGACAGTGCACAGGTACCATCTACTACACTTTGAAGACAACTGAGATCTGGTTGCGCTGTAAATAAGCCAACTCGAAAACCTCAATATTCTCAAATATTGTCATAACGGTGGTTCGATGAGCGCTGTTATTGCTCAAAAACAATTTCCTGGCCCTGAAGTCCTTTAAAGGACGAATTCACGCTGGAAAAGCAACCCATTTCAAATTAACCTAGGGATGGTGAGTGGTACACGAAAGAAGGAAGAACCATGAGAAACGGCCCAGAACCCGAGAAATGGTACCCCTTCCTTGCCCGTTGATTCGAGCATTGATGCGACTCTCATCGCTGTGCCCTCTTCAACACTACGCTCTCTCACCTATCTAATCACTCGCCACGTATAGACCTGCGGTGAGTGATCAGCTGGTCGGTGGGCGGAGATCGCCGGACCCCGCCCGCCAACTTTGAGGCATAATAGGTCGCCGAGGTCAAATTTTTCGATGCGAATTGCGCATCAGTTCGCATCCTCAGGAGGTCCGTGGGTTACTCAACTAGGTAAATTACTTCTTCCTCGACCTCCATTCTAATCGTGAAATCCTCCCTAATCCTTGAAGAAAACGTGCTATTTAAACCCCCCAATCTTCCTTGAGTTTTCAGTACATCCCTACGAACTTCAAACATCCTACGCTCCCACTTTGTAACGGATTTTGGCCTCACTCAGACGCAGTTAGCAGCAATGTAGCTTTTCCCTTGTTCGTACTTGGTTTCCTAGTGACTAACTGCAAGTCTCGGCGTGTCTTCGCGGGTCCGAGGACGATTCTCTGGAAACAGCACAGAAGCAGTAATAATAGGATTTTAATTGGGTTAATAATGCCTAAATGACGAGTCACGGATAGCGAGCGAAAATGGACGAATATGTAGAACTCCAATAAATTTAAATATTTGAAGTCATGAATTTATTGCAGACATTGGTGCAAACCGATTTCACACCGATGCACTACGGCTATGACATGATGAACAGCTTCCCACAATTATGACTTTTGCCAGAGATCGGCTCATTGTTGACGTAAACAACTGCCATTACTTATTTCCTTTCTTTTGTTTCAATATTGTTCACTGTTTAATATTTCTATTGTTTTTTTTTTCTAAGAACTATCATATCTGCCTATATTCTCTATGGGCCCCCCACCCCCTAATGAGAGCCACCGTGTTTTCGGACTGCGAAGCGACTGCTGCCAGTGAGGCGTTTACTGCTATAGAAACCGCTTCCTATCTTGGTACCGTTCTAGAGTATACGTGTGGAATTTCCAGTCACCATTATATTGAGGCTGGAAGTCCATTAGGAATAGGACTGACCATTCTGATTGCTGCCGCCGATTTTAGCGATCCGGGATATCTAACCCTGATTTCGTGCCATTTGTGATGAACAGCAGTTGAGACGCGGAGTTTTTTTCTATTTTCTTTATTTTATCAGACTTCTTACTTGTTGTTTTCTTCCTCGTTTATTCTCTGCCCTGCCATATTTCCAATCGTGGTCTAACTCTTGCATTTGCTTTGATTTGTTCTTCATCATCATATCAATTAGGTACGATGCCAATCGAGAATACTGTTTTTTTTTTCAATTGATTAGCTCAAATTTTGTTGCGCTGTCTTCGCACGTGCTGAAGTTTCATATATGTGTGCGTTTCGCTCAATCATTAATAGACCCTTAGTTCCCCTGCCTCTAACATCTTCCTCCGTCCCCTCGATTCGACTACAAATAGCTCATCATTTTCTATGTGTTGGTGCCTGAGAAGACGGAAGCCATAATCTTATTTTGTGATCTGTACAGCAAAGATATCTAGCATAAAGCGTTATATTTATGTTCTTTTTTTGAAGATGGCATGGTGGCAGAGTGGCTGGAGGTTAACTGCACTCTCACGCTTTATGCGATTGCCTCCCGCCAGCACCGGCTGACCTTCCTCATTTCGTCTTTTTGATAACGGATGTGTTATGGGGGAAAATAATGAATCAAACAGAGTTAGGCTCCCCTAAGGCCCAAAAGTCCCATACTTATTGAGGAACTTGTACTAATTTGGTTGAAAGACGAGAGCATGGCGTAGTTCAGAAGAAGTATCGACTCCACGGTT